>QRFJ01000184.1:626310-653037 GCA_006176705.1 Cocos nucifera
AAGGTTCAGGTCCATCGTGTGGTGCGCGCCAATTGGCCATACCTGTTGAGCTAGGCGGTCCGCATTAGTTTCGTGGACCGATCGGTTGGTCCACCATGCACCGACCTTTTTTTTTTATTTTAAACTTCTGGGCTTTATATCTTTTAATTTTAGCTCCAATTTAAGTAAAATTTATTCCGTTAGAACCCATAAATCGAGCTCTTCGCATTGGTGAACTTTTTTTCGATAAAATATTAATAAAAGCATCAATTTATTTTAAATAAATATTAAATATTATATGATTTAATGCTATTATTTATTAATCTATGATAATTATTAGATTAGTTTCTTCTTTGAAGATAAGGTCTTGGAAGTTTGGGTTAACTAGGCTCCTAGAATCGGTAGACCAAGAAACTTCAGAAGACATTCGGATCGAAAGAAATCAGAAAAGACCATCAAAAATCAAGAAAAATTAGCTAGGAAATTCAGTGGATAAGAAAAGGGTTGTAACTTTCCTAAGAAGCTTCGAAGCACCAGAAAGCTAAAAAACAAGTAGGAAATTCTGAAAGCAAAGTTAGAACACTAACCTAAGGTAGTCGAAGAAGGAGAGGTTGCAGTCGAAGAATCGAAAGATGAATAGGAACAAGGTTGTCGTAGAAGGAATAGAGCAAAGCACTCGAACTTGGAGAAGATGAAAGGAGAAGAAGAAAAGCACAGGCGAAAGTAAGAAATTGAGGAGAAGGAGCCATTTAAATAGTTGGGAAAAATCAGAGGGGGACATGATTACAGATCTTCTCCACCCACTCCTCACCTATCACGTGTCCCACTTATAGCTGACATCCGGCAAAGTAGTTATGGTACTGTACTTGGAGTGTTGTGCTAGGGAGAATTTCAAAACAAAAGTCTTTTTGAAGTCATTCACTCATTAAGAAGCTTCGGTGCCAGTTGGAAAAAGCCAAACTTTTCACCTTCCAGAAGCGAAAAACTGATGAAGGACTTCGGCAGTTGTCATTTCGGTACTCCCTTCATTCGATCTTTGAATTCGAGAGTAAGGGGACAAGTATTGGGGATAAAATAACTCTCGCTGAAGTCCAGTAAGAACTCCAACTTTGATATGATTCTAACAGGAATTGCAACAATCATGATCGAACTTCAACTAAGCTGTTCTCCCACTCCAATTCAATTCAAGAATGCTGCAAAGGCATGACGAACATTGTTTAGACAAATTTGAATAGTGAAAGGAGTCCTGGTTTAGTTGATTACGATTTTGGATTCGAGATGGGCAGCAAGACCCTAAGTGAAGCCTGGCTTTGTTTATCGACTGACCTCAGGGATAGCCGAATTCTCCTATAACAAGTGGTAGATCTCACCAATCTCATATTATAAATTCCATCCCAGTCAGACTCCTTTTTAGCTGAACTCTATTCAGATGAATTCTTTTCCAACCAGATTCTTCAACTCTACTCTATGAACAGTGGCCGACTTTGAAGAGCAGTCGAATTCCTTTTTCTCCTTTGGACGATCACAAACCTGGCCAGCTTATATTGTACGTATTGACCAGACGAAGGTTGAATAGTAAAAGAACCTTATCGTCAATGCAAGTTTGATCCCCAATCTGAAACAAGCAGCTGCAACCCTATCAACAAAGAATCCTAGTGCTCTTTCGGGATGATCTTGAGTATCTACCAAACTTCAAAAAGTAGTGAAGGCTGTACCAGTAGAGAGCTCCGAATCCTGGCCTTCGCCTATCTCAGTAACCAGTGAACCCTGAATTTTTACCATCATGGCCAAACTCCTCCAAGAAATTCTAGTCATGAACCTTAGTGAGAAACCTGCTATCCTATATCAGATCTCTAGCTTAAATATTTACATCCACTCTCGACCGACCTTGAAGGCAACCGAGTTTCTCAAAGTTGTCAAAGGTAACAATAGCATGATCCAGCTAACTTGCAAGTCCACTCTCTATGATTTAGAAGTCAATTCCCAAGATTGGCCAGCTCGATCCCAAATTTTATATGGACTATTCGCTCCTAAGCATAAAAGTCTCCAATCTATAAATCAAATCTAACAAATTAACCTCAATCGCCTACAAGTTGCGATAAATAATAGCCCACCTTCCATAACAAACTCCATGTGGCCTGAACGATCCACTAGCAGATGGTTACGGCTATCACCATCAATCTATTATGCGCTCTATCTATAAAAGAGACCCTTTAGATATGTATCTGCTCTCTAAGCTCTCATCTCCGCTTACATTCTCCTGAGTACTTCATCATTGTTGGCTAGAAAACCAACTTGATCATCAAAGGATCCTGCTGGAGCCACCCACCTCCGGTTTGAACTTCTTACAGGTCTTGTCGGTAGCCTTATCTTCACCAACTCCACAAACTCTAGCATTAGCACCATTTTCTACACCAATAGAAATTATGGTGATCTCAGATCTAAGGATCACTTGCATAACTCTCACTTAGAGAACCATCTTTTGACATATAAGTAAGGTTCCATAAGGTATTTTCTTTAGCGAGTCAATTCAATGAACTTATTCCTTGATGAGCACCCACATCCTTTCATTAGTGTTCTAATATAAGTGGCTTGTGAGATCAGCCATCCTCTCTATTGAGCATACATAGGATGTAGTAGTCTATCCAGAACATTGATCCTTGACTCAATGTTTCTCCGACCAAAAATATTCAAGATTAGAGTTTTAGGATTTTAGGTCTCACAGACATGACTCATTCATGTTTCCTAAAATCATTGCCCTAATCTTTTGGATTCATCATAATCTTTAAATATAAAAGATGCAACTGAAATGATGAATCAAATGCCTTAATTTATTAATATTAGAAAAAATAACATTACATGAGTTAGGGATTATACAGAAAATTTCCATCACACTACATATGTGATTGGTTTGGTTTGTAGGACACTTATTCTTTCAACATATTCTACGTCGCTGTCATCTTATCAATGAGTTCATTCAAGATGACATTCAATCTTCAGAAGATCGATAGAAAAGAGAACCTGGCCGACCCCTTCACTAAAGCCCTCAGAATCAAGGAGTTCAATGATCACAAGTGGAAGATGGGTATAAGATACTGTTCTAATTAGTTTTAGTCCAAGTAAAAGTTTATTAGGAAAAGTATCCTTAAGTTAATCATCTAAGCTGTAGATGATTGAGTTCTTATATATGAATTGTAATTGAATTATATTAATAAAATTATGTTTTGGTAGTTCATCATATTGCATCTTTTAAACTTCATTCTATGATGAAGTCTTTAGAAACAGATTAATAATCGATAAAGAAGGGATTTATTTAACAAGTTCTTAATTATTATGTACACGACCAAATATCTACATTATTATTAGGATGATAATATGTATCAAATGAAAGTTATTATATGCTATATGGATTGGTTGTCCTCTTAATTAAGGAGTATGAAGATATTGCTATGGCATATAGGTAAGATATAGGAGTACATTCATTACCAATAGTGATTCACCTGTGAAGCACTCTACTGTCAAGGGCAGCTTGCAAAGATATGAGGTTAAAATATTCACTTTGAATCTGAAGTCACCATGGTGAACTTACAAGAACTCATAGATATGGCAGTGGAGGGGTGATTCGAATGATGATGTGTCGATAATTGATGATTATGGAAGATGAATATTGATGTTGGCTGAACTTGCTCAAACATGAATGGTATACGGTTCACTATTGGATAGATTTAATCAAGCGGTGTCATAGCTCAATGTAACCATTGAGTATAGTGCATTCTCAAAGATAGTATCCTGATCATAGAATACAAATTAATGAAGGATAAGAAGACTCTGAATAGTTTACAAGCTGTTCGGGAGCACGAGAGCCATTCTATCCAAAATTATTGTGAAGGTTCTCAAGTTTTAGAGTTTTTGATCAAATATAGCCTTCACTGATTAGAACTATGAATCGATAGAGTCAGAAATTCATTTGATCAAAATTTTAGCATGATTAAAGTAGCTTCTTGATGATCCAAACATCTTCCAAATCATATTACTTAAAGCAAAAAAATATATATGGGCAACTAGGACTTGACTATATTCTATACAGCTGTAAAAATGATTTATATATTTTACAAGAAGACACGAACAAGCAATGAATGTCTGCAATGTGTTGAGCCTAGGTACAAACCAATAATAGGAATGAGAAAACAAAACCTATAAGAGTTAAGATATTTTATGATTCAAGACTTCCAAGGTTGTATATGTCCACAAGATAGCGTGAAGAAATGATGGATGGACATCATGAATAGCGGTTTCGGATGAGAACTACTTAGCCACCTGGCTTGACTCTATAGTATGGAAAGGACTTTGATGCAAACATCCTGCTATTTGTGAGTGACCGACGCAATATCTACATGGTTTTAGCGAAAGTGGATTTAATTTTTTTGATAATTTTGGTACTTCCACAATATTGGGCCTGGGATACTAGTTGTTGATCTCTCTCTTGCCACAGGGTCCCAGACCAATAGAACTCTCGATCAGCCATCAGATCAGATAGGAACTCCTAATGTGTGTGATCCTACAGGTCCGAACCTAAGTCGGTAGCACAGAAATTAATTTCTATACTAATCGAAGTGACCATCTAGCAATGGTACCCGATGTTCGCGTAGGGTTTAATATGGGCCTATGCTTTTTAATCATAAAATTTTTTTAAATCATGATTTTCAAATTTTGATTTCATGATCACTTCGAATACTTTGAATTAAAAAATTTTTTATTTATAACTTTTCAATAAAACTTTGAGAAAACATGAAAAATTTCATCTTTATGTGCCGAAAAGAAAACCCATGTAAAATGTGAGAAATCATCCAAACTAGTAGTTCTAGTGAGTTCAAATAAATCCATGTGCAATAATTTTAATGGCCTAGAAGTTGAAACTATATTTTTAGATTTGATTGAAACTCTAGTTTGCTTATCTAATTGGCATGCATCATAAATCTTATCTTTTTAAAATTTAATTTAGATAAATTGATAACTAATTTTTTTAATAAGCTTTGAAAGAGAATGTATGCTTATATGTGCAAGTCTATGGTGCCAAAGCCAACTAGTCTTATTAATTTTGGCATTCATAGCAACTAGGAATTGCATGTTTATCACGGAAAGATCATTTAAATCTACCATATAAATATTACCATACCTATATCCAACAAATTTAATGCCATCATCATTAGGACTAGTTATAATACATAAAGAAGATTTAAAAAAGACTTTATAACCTTTGTCACATAATTTACTAATGCTTAAGAGATTATATTTTAGACCATCTACTAATAATATATTTTCAATATATTTGGAGGGAGTGATACCCATATTATCTATACCAATGATCTGTCCTTTGCCATTGTCTCCAAAAGTGACCATCCCTCCATCCTTTGCATCAAGTGTGATGAATTAGGATTCATCACCGATCATGTGTTTAAGCATCCGCTATCAAAATACCATTTTCAATTTGTTCCTTGGGATGCAAGACAAACCTACACACAAAATCAAGTCTTCACTTTAGATACTCAAGTTTTCTTAGATTCTTTATGGTTAGTCACAACGGTTCCTTTTGGAACACATACTTTCTTCACATTTGAATTTTCAGCTTTACTAGAAAAGTATGTATAAGATTTATGTCTTACTTTTTCATATTTAAAGCAAGTAATATTTGAATACTTATTGCTTGATGAATTTATAAAAATATTTTTCAAAAATTTTTATTTTATTAAAGAATTGTAGCCAAGATCAGCTTTGTCATAAATGGTCTGTTGATTTTCAAGAATCATTTATAGTTTATTTGAGCTCAAAGTAAATTTTTCTACCATTGATTTTAACTTTGTAATTTTATTTTTCAAATTCAGATTTTTTTTGAGTTAAAGCAAGTTTCTCATTTGAAATGATTTTATTTTCTTTTATTAAGGATTGATTTTTTAATTTGAGTTTCTTATTTTTAATTCTTAATTTCTTTAAATCATCAATTAAATAATAGAAAGCTTCTTAAAGTTCTTCGAAAGTACAATCATTAAAAATTTTAATATTTACCTTATTTTTATGTGCCATAAGGCACAAGTTGGTTTGTTCATGTGACTATTCTTCTTCGAAACTCGTGTCATCGCTATCACTTCATGTAGTCATCATAACTTTTTTCTTGAACTTCTTGAGGCTCTTCTTGAGTTATGAACATTCAAACCTAAAGTGCCCTGACTTCACACACTTATAGCATATAAGGAACTGCTCCTTATCCTTCTTCTTGCTATACTCTCCTTTTGTAGGTAGCCTCTTCCTCAACCCTTATTTTCTTTTCTTAAAAAATCTTTTGAACTTTCTAATGATGAGAGCTAATTCTTCATCTTGTTCTTCATTTTATGTTTCATTGATTTCTTCATCTAGTTGAGTGGTGGATTTGAGGATGATTATTTTCTTCTTCTTAACATCTTTCTCTTGATATTGTTTCATGCTTAGCTCGTGTGTCATAAGCGATCTTAGAAGCTCCTCCAAAGATAAGATGTTCAAATCCTTGACTTCTTGAATCACAGTCACTTTGGCCTCCCATGTTCTTGGTAAGGACCTAAGAATCTTCCTCACAAGATCACTATTAGAATAAGACTTGCCAAGACTCTTTAGACTATTTATAATGTCCATAAATCTAGTAAACATTTTAGTTATCGATTCATCATGCTCTATTTTAAAGAGTTCATATTTATGCACAAGCATATTAATTTTTAACTCTTTGACTTGATAGTGCCTTCATGTGTTACTTCTAACCTATCTCATATTTTCTTAGCTGACATGCATGTTGAAATATGATTAAATTCATTGGCATCTAAAGCATAATATAAAACATTCATGACTTTAACATTGAGCTTAGTCATTTTCTTATCAACCTCATCCCATTCTCTTTTGGATTTGGTTGATTCCACACTATCAATTATCTTAGTGGATGTGTGTGGTCCATTAACTATGATACTCCACATATTATAGTCAAGTGCTTGAATGAAAATTCTCATCCAAGCTTTTTAATAGGTATAGTTTGATCCATTGAAAAGTAAAGATTGGTTTGTGGACTATCCCTTGGCTAAAGAAATATCGACTTGGGTTTCCATAGATCTTTGGCTCTTGATGGTTAAATCAAAATAGGACTAAAGCACATAGCTCTGATACCACTTATTTCCTAGCTATGCAACCTAAGCGAGGGGGGGGGGTGAATTAGGTTTTTAAAAAATTGAAAGCTGATTTGGAATTACAAAGATTATGCACTAACAATTAAGTTATGTATAGTGGGTGACTCAAGTGACATAAAGAGATAAGAAGCAAGAAAGCAAGTAAATAAGAAGGTAAAGATAGAGAGAAAGTAAACACACCATAAACAAAAAGAATTTATAGTGGTTCGGTGTCAATCTTGCACCTACATCCACTCTCCAAGCTTCTATTTGAGAATTTAAATCTACTAACCATATTCAAAATAAATACAACATCAAAAACCTCCGACCCTAGCTATGTCAAGCTAGAAAACATACTTTTTAGGTACAAGCCAATTCAATACAATCTGATTTAAGGTTCAGATCAACCTTTCCAAGTTTTGGAATCCTCCCAAAACTTAAAATCAAGACAAAAATAGAGTATAAGAGTTAATGACAAAGAAATACAAGTTTAGCTTCTTTAATAAGCAAATAAAACTTTAAGAATACTTTACACAACTAAGGAAGAAGCTTTTCTGATTTTTTTTAAAGTTGTTGAAGACTTAAATGAGCTTTCGAGGGATAACTTGAAATGAAAGCTTCTTTGCTTGGAGAGAGCTTTTTGCTAGGGCTAAAATTAATGCTTGATTTCTCTCATTTTATTTTTCTTCCTTTTGAAAGCCTTTATATCTTCAATAGGTGCTAAAGAAAAATTTGGGAAGATTTGTAGCCATTGAAGAGCTTTAAATGTGCATTAAATATGATCAAAATGGATTGAAAAAGTAATCATTGCAGAGTTTTTCCATCGTAGAGGTCGACCCTAGTATCATCCCCTAGCACAAGGGTCGACCTCTATGGCACAGAATAGAAAAGACCAGTTTCTATTTTTCTAGCCTACAGAACAACAAAGGTCGACCCTGAGATCGATCCCTGGCATAGGACAGAAAAGGCTAGTTTCTATTTTTTTGGCCTGTAGAATAGTAGAGGTTGACCCTGAGATCAACCCCTGGCATAGGACAGAAAAGGCTAGTTTCTATTTTTTTGGCCAGTAGAATAGTAGAGGTCGACCCTTGGGGGCCAGGGGTCGACCATAGGATCCTCCCCTCTAAGCGTGTCGGTCAGAAACAGCATGCCATTCAGTCCCTTTTGGCAGGGGTCAACCTAAGGGTCGATTCTTTTCTTTAAATCTAATTTTCTTCCAATTTATGCATCCAAAATTCATGAAACTACCTTCAATAGATCAAAAATCTTCCATACTTGCTCTTAAGGCTTCGAAAATAGATTTTCTTGATCTCCAACTTAATGAAATTATGATTTTGCCCCTCATTACTTTTTTTAATAAACTTAAATTTTTTTATTAAACTTAAAATATATAATTAATCTTTTTTCAAGCCCAAATCATTAGTATCCCTTCAAATATTTTATAATCATCAAAATTAATTCTTAAGGCAACATAGAGCGAATACCTCATCATAGTCGATTCTTGGCCTTTGGTTGTAGCCTTTGTTAGATATGTGTGCCCTAGAAGCCAGAATTGCTGACACTTATAATACACTTTTAGAGATAAAATTATAATTTTGATTATAAATAATAAAATAGATTATTTTCTATCACAAATGTGTATTTAGCGTCTGTGATACATCCCTTGAGTTAATGATAATGATAATTCTTATTTTCAAGAGTTGAAAATTTAAGACAAGAATTTTTATTATTAACTCATAAAATGCTTCCGACCGTAGGATCATCATGAGGATGGTGTGTAATTCGAAAGATTGATGTACAATCGCTTCTTTATAGTAGATGAGTCTAAAATCTATGGTGTAGAGACATCGGAGCGAGAGTATAAATACTTATTAGAGAACGAGGGTACTGAGCATGACCACCTCGAGCAGTCATAAGAAAGTCTACATTTTCGTCGATGATTGGCTCGAAGCTATAGTGGTGTGTCTGGTTCTTTGACCTGAGGTACATCGACAGTTCACCTTGAGAGTGTTATAGTTTGACTACATCATGACTCGATCTCCTAGCCATTTAAAATCCTGAGGTATATATTGGCTATAGCATGTTCATTGTAGGAATTGGATTGCACCAAGAGGAAATCTATCTACCTCGATGGATGAGGAGCAGTCTTATGATGATCATGAAAATCAAGTTCTTAAGCCCATGGCCATGGCAGAGTGAAATAATAGAAAGAGTTTCTATTAAGATTTTCACATCAGATTTGAATCGAATGATTAAATCATATGATGGAAATTAGGGTTTGACGAGCTCACCTTAACCCTAATTTGATCGGAGCTCAGGATAGAAAAACTTAATCACATAAGTAGCTGCACCGAGAGGTTCATTTTTAGTTTTGATGGATTGCTACCATATACTGCTAGGTGTCACTTGTAGATTTTGGGAGCAATTAGAATAATTTAGATGATTGATCATTATAGTTGTCTGAATTAGAAAAATTTTGATCCATCAAAAGATGTTTCGATGATGTCGATGATAGAGATTGCGACATATCCCATTATCATACAGAACTGAACCTAATTGGATCACACAAATAAGGGTTTGAATCTGGATATCATCAATTGGACTAACCCAGTTCAATTGATTTGAATTAGATTCAATTAGGTTCAAGAAAATCGTGCTAGCACACAATTGAACCTATCGTTCTCCTTCTACTATAATTAAAAGTTGTCTCGACTAAGCCAAATATGTTTATGCTCACTCAGGTACCTTTACTTAGTCTAACTAGAGCTTGTCCAGGTCAGAAAAAGGTTGTCTTAATTTATGAGATAAATTGAAAACAACACCTATCAATTTTCGTCACCTACTAATTCTTTTCTTTTAACTTTGGTCAAACGTTGACCTTTAACACTTAAACATCTGCCCATGTGTCATGCATCCATAGGAGAGTAGATAGGGGCTTGTCTTCTTTCTAAAAATTAAAAAAGAGGGGGTGCATGCCTAGGAAGGCGTGCATCTATGGATAGGGATGCCTGGAGTCCCATACAGATGGGACTCTAGGTTGCTTCTTGGAATCAACCTAGGTAGGCACCTAAGACTCAGCTTTGACCAGTCTTGGCACCACCTAAGGATGATTTGAGGGGGCTCTCATCTGATTGGATCAAGTGATGTCATCCCACCAATCATATTTAGATCTGATTGCATGAAGCGATGTGATTGGCCAGGATGATGTGGCATTGCATGGCGCAGCAGGGTCTATATAAACCCTGTCTGTGCCTAGCTTTCAAGAGGTTCTCCCTTGGCCCATGCCCCAAGGCTTCCCCTCTCCCTCATACATGCCATCTTCTAGTCCTCTCTCTTCTCTCCACATCCAAGGAGATTTGGGCTCCAGTTTGGTGAGATCCAGGAAAGAGAAAGGTGACGAAAAAGGAAGAAGGCAGCACTGCTACAGAGATGACTGCAGATCTTTAAAAAAATTTTTGAAAATCCTCAAAATTAGATCTAGATATGATATTTGGAGAGATAATAAAAAAAGAGAAGATCTCTAGATCCAACTTGAGTGGATACCGATAGAGGCCAAGCACTTATGTGGCTAGATACAGAACCTGAGGCAATCAGTAGGATCATCAAAGGATAATCTGATTATCCAACATCAAGGTACAAATTAAATCAATTTAATTTATTTTATTTTTATTTATTAAATCTATAAAATTAGATCTAAAATATCTTAAATCTAATTTAAATTTAAGAAAAAAATTTTTGAAATATCTTTCTTGATCCAATCAGATTTGAACGAACCTGACCCAAAAAATCAGAATTTCTCCTTCAACTGGTATCAGAGCCAGGTACTAATAAATTGATTAGATCTAATTTTATTTTAATTTTAATCTAATAATTAGATAATTTTAGATATCACATGAGATGTGATTATATCTAAAATTAAAAAAATTAAAATTAAATAATTTAGATCTAAGATTTATAAGATGCATGACTAGTTGTAAAATAGAACTGTTCTATATATAGACTTGCATGTTCATAATTTAATTGGATTAAGTTATAATTTTAGATCTATTTATTTACTATTTTTTAATATTATAAATATTATAATAAGATCTAAAAAATAGTAAATAAAATTATGTAATTTTTGATTCATATGAGATATGATGAATGCATGTTTAGACTAGTTGTAGAATAGTTCTACATAATTATCTAGATTAGAATTTATTTTGATGTGATCAATTTAAATTAGATTTTTTAGATGAATTATGAGATAATTTAGATCTAAAAATATGCAAGAGATGTATGCAAAATATGTATAAAGTTAGATCAATTTTTATATATGAGATATATGATGTAGATCTAACTAGTTTTATAGTTTTGTATATTTCTGATTAAGATGTTTGCCTTGGCCATCCAATCATAAGAATAAAGTAGGATTTAAATACTCTCTCCTTCCATTTGATGGGGTGTTCTTATAATGTGTAGGGGTGCTGCACATTCGCCCTTAATTAAAAATCAAAAACTTACTTTTTGCAAAATCCTAGATCCTAAAATCCTAGGATTTTATTTACATATTTTATTTATGAATCCTGAACTTAATTAAGAATTAAGATTATAAAATATTAGTTAGATCTAAAATTAAGAATTTTAGATCTAAGATATATTCATAAAATTAGGTTCGAGCTTGGGTAGCTTAATTAGGTCTAAGCGGTTGATCAAATCGAATCAAGAGTTGATTAGATGGGATCAATAGTACTTAAATTGACCAGCCTAATAGGATTAAGTCTGGGTCAAGATCGAGTCACGTGAGTGATCGATCAAGCTAAGATCTAATTAGGCTCAGTGGTTAGAGTCTAGATTGTAGGCTAACCCGATTGGTTCTGGCTTAATAATTTGGTGTCTAAGGTAAGTTTGGCAGATATGATCGACTGATTTTTAATTGAGAGCTACTCGACTCGAATGCATTCTTATCAAATTAATGGCATATCCCTTCCATCGATCTCACTTACCTGACCATATTTGTTGGCTCAGTCCTGATATGAGGTGGTCAATAATCCAAGCTAATCTATGCCACTAGGTTAGTCATAATGGTTATGACTATATCAAGTCTAATTTAATGAGACCTAAATCAAATCTTCCTAAGAAAAGATTAAGTCTAAGGTCTTCCACCATTGTAGATGTGCCTGCCCATCTCGGGGTTGATTGTTCTTGACTGGTTACAGTGGTTCAGTTGCACTGAAAAGATGCAACCATATCTATTAGGCATTGATGCTACAAGATGGAGGATGGATTACGCTCAATATTTCGAATACGGTAAGAGACTCAATTAGGAATCCAATTTGTGTAAATGGTGGGTCTGACTTAACTAAGAAGTGGATCAATATTTTGGGCACGATGAAATTCATGAATTAGAGACCAAGTTTGGGTGCACCATGATTAGAGAATCATTGAACAAGAATTATTCACTCATTGGCTAACCCATCACCAATAACTATTAGGTGAGATGATGAGTCAGTTAGTGGAACCGCACCACCCACTAGAAATCATTAATCATGGAGATTTTTGCATCTCCATAGAGAAAGTGTAGGGATCCAAGAAAATAGTGGAAGCTAATTTATTTAAAAATAAAACTCCTAAATAAATTGATCAAGTCTTAATTATAATATCTAACTAGAAATTTTGACTCTCTATAGAAAAATATCTACATCCAACCCACTAGCACGTATCCTGGATATCCATAGACTGACCAGATCCAATTACAAGGATTAACTCTAGAACTTCAAAATTATTTTGGGTTCTGAAAAGTTAACTCATGTATTGGACCAGGATCCTCCCACCTTACTAGCTCGTCCATCCACTGAATAGAGAGCATCTCTTGAAAAGTGGACGGACGAAGATAACAAGGCTAGATACTACATATTGGGCTCGATGTTTGATGAACTTTAGTGCCAACATGAAGATATCAGGACTGCCCACCAAATGTTAGCTCACCTACAAGAGATGTTTGGTGAACAAAGTAGTGCAGCCAAGTATCAAGTCACTAAATGATTTTTCAAGGCTAAAATGTGTGATGGGCAGTCAGTCCAAGATCATTATTTGATGATGATCAAAGATTTAGAAGAACTTGAGAAGCTTGGAGTGAAGTTGGACCTGGATCTGAAGAATAATATAATTCTGCAATCCTTGACTGATGCATTTGGGCAGTTCATCATGAACTACCATATGCATAAACTTCAAAATTTCCTGACTGAACTTATGAACATGCTGGTTACTGTTGAGCTTTCTATAAAAGGTTCTAAAGGTTCAGTGCTTGTTATGGAATGGACTTCTTCCAAGAGAAAGTCTTTTGGAAAGAAAAAGAAGTCTGTGAAAAAGCAGAAGATAGAAGGAGGAAAGAAGAAAAAGATAGAGCTGAAGAAGAAGACTGTTGACAAAGAAAAGTATTTCTATTGCAACAATGATGGCCACTGAAAGCGAAACTGCCCTACTTACCTGACCATTCTGAAGAATAAGAAGGAGGCAGGTCCTTCTGGAGGTATGCTCATTATTGAGTCTAACCTTACGATTTTTTTTTTGCATTTAGTTGGATGCTTGACTCTGGATCTGGTTTTCATTTGTGCACTTCTATGCAGGGTCTTGAGGATAGCAGGAGGCTGAGGGATGGTGAGATGATCCTGTGCATCGAAAATGGAGCAAGAGTTGCATCGTGGCCATGAAAACATATCCTCTTCGACTACCATCTGGTTTAGACTTAGTATTAAAAGATTGTTATTATATGCCTGCAATAAGCAGAAATTTGATTTCTATTTCATGCCTAGCACTAAAAGGCTATGTAATTAGTTTTCTTAAGGACCATTGTAACATTCTTTATGAAAGAAATAAAATTGCAAGTGGTTTTCTTATTAATGATCTTTATCAGTTATATATTGATGTATCTATTTTTAATATTAAGCAAAATGTGAATGCCATGAAACGACCTAAGGATAGTCCAAATGATAGGTATCTATGGCACCTAAGACTAGGTCATATAGCAGAAAATAGGGTTAACAAATTGGAGAAAACCAGACTATTGAGTCCGTTGACTTTCGAGTCATATCCAATTTGTGAATCTTGTCTTCATGGCAAAATGACTAAACTTTCTTTTGTAGGATATGGGAAAAGGGCCATGGATCTTCTTGCCCAAGTACATACTAATATGTGCGGCCCATTTGATGTGCTGACTAGAAGCAACTTTATCTACTTCATAATCTTTACCGATGATTTATCTAGATATGGGTATGTGTATCTTATGAGACATAAGTCTGAAGCTTTTGAAAAGTTCAAGAAATTCAGACATGAAGTAGAAAAGCAAACTGAAAAACCCATTAAGATTCTTCGATCAGATCGAGGAGGTGAATACCTTAGTTGAAAATTTCTAGACTATCTTAAGGATAATGGCATAGTCTCTCAATGGACTCCACTTGGAATACCTCAACTCAACAAGGTTTCAGAATGGAGGAATCGGATCCTATTAGATATGGATCGATCCATGATGAGCTTCACAAACCTCTCTAATTTTTTTTGGAGACATTGTTTGTTAACTGCAATATACTTACTGAATGGGATTCCTTCTAAAACTGTTTCTTCCACACCATATGAGATATGGCATGGTAAGAAATCAAGTCTGAGTCATCTCAGAATTTGGGATTGTTCGGCTCATGTCAAAAGATAATAAGCAAATAAGTTAGACTTTAGGTCCTTTAGAGCTTAATTTATAGGATATCCTAAAGAGTCATTAGAATATTATTTCTACATTCCAGAAGATCACAATGTGATTGTGAGTCGACATGCCATCTTTCTTGAAAAATAGTTTATTCAAGATAGCGGCATTGAAAAGTAGATCAAGCTCAATGAGAAAGTCTCACAAGAGCAATGAGCCAAGGACCAAATAAAACCAAATCAGGTTGAGCCAATACAATCACTATCTCCACCTCGTAGATTGAAAAGGATTTTTCATCCCCTTGAGAGGTACTTAGGTACCATTTCAGAGGAAATAGAGAAAATGTTCCTCATAGATAATGGAGTTCATGGTGATGATCCCAAAATCTATAACGAGGTGATATCGGATATCGACTCTGAGAAATGGTTAGAGGCAATGAAGTAAGAAATTGACTCGATGCACTCAAACCAAGTCTAGACCTTGGTAGATCCATCAAAAGGTATAGTATCTATTGGATGTAAATGGATCTACAAGGGAAAGATTGGTGCAAATAGAAACATGAAGATATTCAAAGCAAGATTAGTGGCAAAAATTTATAGTCAGCACGAAGGCATTGACTATCAGGATACTTTTTCGCCAGTAGCTATGCTAAAATTCATCCGCACATTGCTTGCTGTTGCAACCTATTTCGATTATAAAATATGGCAAATGGACATGAAAATGGCATTCTTAAATAGATATCTTGAAGAAGATATCTATATGAAATAGCCGCTAGATTTTACATCCAGTGATACTGATCACAAGGTATGCAAGCTGCAACGATCCATATATGGACTTAAGCAAGCATCTCAGAGCTAGAATACTCATTTTAATGATGTGATCAAATTATTTGATTTCATCAAGAATGAGGAGGAACCATGTGTCTTCAAAAAGGTTAGTGGGAGTGCTGTTGTTTTCCTCGTATTATACGTTGATGATATCCTCCTTATTAGGAATGATATTTCCATGTTGACCACAGTTAAAATATGGTTATCTAAAGAATTCTTCATGAAAAACCTAGGAGAAGCATCCTTTATTCTAGAAATTAAGGTCTATAGAGATAGATTGAATAGGATGCTAGGATTTTCACAGAAGATGTACATAGAGGAAGTGCTAAAGAGGTTTAGCATGAAAAACTCTAAGAGGGGTTTGGTGCCTTTTAGACATGGCATTCATCTTTTCAAGAAGATGTGCCCTAGCACACCTGAGGAAATAGAGTGCATGAGCAAGATCCCTTATGCTTCAGTAATAGGGAGCCTCATATATGCCATGTTATGTACACGACCTGATATAGCCCATGCTGTGAGTGTCACAAGCAGATATCAGTCAAATCTAGGTGAAGAATACTGAACTTCTATGAAATGTATCCTTCAGTACTTGAGAAGAACTAAGGATATGTTGTTGGTCTTTGGTAATGGAGAACTCCAAATTTAGGGATATACAGACTCGGAGTTTATGTCCGATATAGATGATTGAAAGTCGACATCCAGGAGTCTGCTTGTGTGTAATGGTGGAGCTGTCGATTGGAAAAATTTCAAGCAGACTGTGATAGCAGATTCCACCATGGAAACAAAATATGTTGCTACATCAGAAGCTGCGAAGGAGGCATTCTGGTATAAGAAGTTTGCCGTAGAGATCGGAGTGATGCCATCAAATGCCATTCCTCTATACTGCGACAACAATGGTGCCATAGCCCTTGCTAAGGAGCTAAGGTCTCACCAAAAATCCAAGCACATCGAGGCGGTACCACCTCATCCACGATTACCTCGAGAAGGGTTACGTCGAGGTCAAGAGAGTCGACTCCGCAAATAATGCAATAGACCCACTTACAAAGTCATTGGACCGGCAGAAGATTAAAGCCCATCTTGAAAAGATGGGACTTAGATTTGTAGCCAATTGGCTTTAGGTCAAGTGAAAGTTTGTTAGATATGTGTGCCCCAGAAGCCAGAATTGGCTGACACATATAATACACTTCTAAGAGCAAAATTATAATTTTGACTATAAATAATAAAATAAATTATTTTCTATCATAAATATGTATTTAGTGTCTGTGATACATCCCTTGAGTTAATGGTAATGATAATTCTTATTTTCAAGAGTTGAAAATTTAAGATAAGAATTTTCATTATTAACTCATAAAATGCTTCCGACCGTAGGATCATTATGAGAATGGTGTGTGATCTGGAAGATTGGTGTACAATCGCTTTTTTATAATAGATGAGTCTTGAGTCTATGGTGTAGAGACATCGGAGCGAGAGTATAGGTACTCATTAGAGAACGAGGGCACTGAGCGTGACCACCTCGAGCAGTCATAAGAAAGTCTACCTTCTCATCAATGACTGGCTCGAAACTGTAGTGGTGTCTGGTTCTTTGACCTGAGGTGCATCGACGGTTCACCTTGAGGGTGTTATAGTTTGACTACACCATGACTCGGTCTCCTAGCCATTCGAAATTCTGAGGTGTATATTGGCTATAGCATATTCATTGTAGGAATTGGATTGCACCAAGAGAAAATCTATCTACCTTGATGGATGAGGAGCAGTCCTATGATGATCATGAGAATCAAGTCCTTAAGCCCATGGCCATGGTAGAGTGAAATAATAGAAAGAGTTTCTATTAAGGTTTTCACATCGGACTTGAATCGAATGATTAAATCATATGACGAAAATTAGGGTTTGACGAGCTCACCTTAACCCTAATCTGATCGGAGCTCAAGATAGAAGAACTTAATTACACAGGTAGCTACACCGAGAGGTTTATTTTTAGTTTTGATGGATTGCCACCATATACTACTGGGTGTCATTGTTGGATTTTGGGAGCAATTAGAATGATTTGGATGATCGATCATTCTAGTTGTCTGAATCAAAAAAGTTCTGATCCATCGGAAGATGTTTCGATGATGTCAATGATAGAGATCGTGACATATCCCATTACTATATAAAACTGAACCTAACTGGGTCATACAAATAAGGGTTTGGATCTTGATATCATTAATTGGACTAACCCAGTTCAATTGATTTGAATTAGATTCCATTAGATTCAAGAAAATCGTGCTAGCACACGATTGAGCCTAACGTTCTTCTTCTACTATCATTAAAAGTTATCTTGACTGAGCCAAATATGTTTGTGCTCACTCAAGTACCTTTACTTGGTCTGACTGGAGTTTGTCCAGGTCAAAAGAGGGTTGTCTTAATTTATGAGATAAATTGGAGACAATACCTGTCAATTTCCATCACCTACTAATTCTTGTCTTTTGACTTTGGTCAAACATTGACCTTTGACACTTAGACATCTGCCCATGTGTCATGCACCCATAGGAGAGCAGATAGGGGCTTGTCCCTTTGCTAGAAATTGGAAAGGAGGGAGTGCATGCCTAGGGAGGTGTGCGCCCATGGATAGGGATGCCTGGAGTCCCATATAGATGGGACTCCAAGTTGCTTCTTGGAATCAACCTAGGTAGGCACCTAAGACTCAGCTTTGACCAGTCTTGACGCCACCTAAGGATGATTTGAGAGGGCTCTCATCTGATTGGATCAGGTAATGTCATTCCACCAATCAGATTTAGATCTGATTGCATGAAGCGATATGATTGGTCAGGATGATGTGGCACTGCATGGCGTAGTAGGGTCTATATAAATCCTATCTGTGCCTAGCTTTCAAGAGGTTCTCCCTTAGCCCATGCCCTAAGGCTGCCCCTCTCTCTCCTCCATGTCATATTCTAGTCCTCTCTCTCCTCTCCATGCCAAAGGAGATTTGGGCTCTAGTTTGGTGCGATCGAGGCAAGAGAAAGGTGACAAAAAAGGAAGAAGGCAGCACTGCTGCAGAGATGACTGTAGATCTTCAAAAAAAATTTTGAAGATCCTCCAAATCAGATTTAGATTTGATATTAGAGAGGTGATAAAGAAGAAGAAGATCTCTAGATCTAGCCCGAGTGGGTATCGATAGAGGCCAGGCGCTTGCGTGGCTAGATCCAGAACCTCAGGCAATCAGCAGCATCATCAAAGGGTAATCTGATTATCCAACATCAAGATACAAATAAAATTAGATTTAATTTAATTTATTTTTATTTATTAGATCTATAAAATTAGATCTAAAATATCTTAGATCTGATCTAGATTTAAGAAAAAAAATTTTAAAATATCTCTCTTGATCCAATCAAATCTGAACGAACTTGATCCAAAAAATCAGAATTTCTTCTTCAGCCTTTAGCAACCAACCTTATTTTGTATCTCTCCACTTCTCCTTTAGTTTTCTTCTTGGCCTTGAATACCCATTTTGCTTCAATCCTTTTATGGCCTTCTGAAAGAGTTGTTAACTCCCAACAATCATTTTTCTTAATGGTTTTTATTTCTTCATCCCTGGCATCTTGTCATTACGTGTTCTTTGTTGCTTCTTCAAAATTGATAGGTTCACATCCTGTAAAAAGAAAAAAAAAAAGAATAAGTTCATTCAAATTTTTTATTTCTTTATAGATTTCTTGTAGGCTCCTAAAATACGGTGCTCTTTCACTTGCACGTGGGATAATCTTGGAGATGAAGATTGACATGATGTTGTTAAAGATAGAGGAGTTGTATCTTCTTAAGATTTTTGGTGCTTTTGCTCTTTCTCTTCAAAGAGTAGAAAAACATCATAGCTCTCACTACAATAGAACCATTTTTTTGCGATGCAAAAAATTGGTCGCAAATAATCAATTTTCATCCCTAATAATTATTAGCGATGAAAATTATGTCGCTAATTCTTTGTCGCAAAAAATGGGGTCATAGATAATAATTAGCGATAAAAATCTAATTTTTATCGCTAATAAATTTTTTTACGATGAAAAATTTTCATCAAAATTTTTTTATTCATTAAATTATCTATGATGAAATTATTTACGATGAAAAACTAAAATTTTATATCATAAATAACTTTTTTCTCGATGCAAAATATTCTATCATAAATAAAAATTATTTATGATGAAAAATAATTCATTGCAAATAACAATTATTTGCAATGAATTTTTTCCATCGTAAATAATTTTTTATTTATAATGGATTTTTTTATCATAAATAATTTTTTATTTATGATGGATTTTTTTCATCATAAATAATCTTTTTATGATGAAAAAATTTTCATCATAAATTATTTTTTAAAATATTTTATAAATAAATATATTTTATGATTTATATTTTTAATATTTAAAATTAATTATTTATAAAATTAAAATAAAAAAAATTATTAATAAATTTTATCATTTCATCCATAAATAAATTTTATCATTTTATTATATAAAAATATAATTATAGAAAGTATTTTTATAAATATAAAAGATTCAAAATAAAAATAAAAATATACAAAAATAGGCCACCGGCCATCAAGCATCGATAGTATTTGAAGAAGGGGAATAGGTCGAAGGAGGAGAGCACTCAGAAAAGCTCAGACTGGCTTGCTGCTGCCTCATCTACTCCATCTGTGTCATTTAATCCATCATCTACGTTTAAAATAGTTGGTACTCGTCGATGCAAGCAATCAACTCAGCAGCCCACTATCGATCCTCAGCAGCCTATCTCTATATCTCCATCAGTCAGACATCATAAGCAGCATGGATCTCATCCTTGGATGAATGTGAAGATGTAAGAGCTTTGACCCCATGCCCTAGCCCCTTAGCATAATAGGATCTTGTACCAACCACCTGATCACATGTCTAATCATCTATGGGTGCGATCGAGCCCTCTATGGTAGGCTGAAATTTAATGTCTATCATACGATCCTAAAAATTAAATTTATAGCTATTTTAAGTTTATACTAAAAATCAAAATATCAATAAAAAAATAATTGAAAAAACTTACATAAAGCTCCTGGCTCCCAGTCGTCCAGTCCCCTAACCGTCGTAGATGGATCTGCTACTAGATCTCGATCCTACCAGGAAGCTGGCTACTCTCTATATCTCTCTATAATTTAAAATAATTAATAAAAAAAATTAAATAGTTAAAGAGTTAAAATATGATAAATAGAAATTACTTATCATCTCCTCCATATGGTGAGCAAATGGCCTCGAACCCTCACAATACGAGATTGTCTGTCTGGCCTGACTCACGGCATTTTTAGTACATCGATTCTATATAGTTAACATTCAAATTAGTTAGTAAGTAACTAAATTTAAAAATAAATTATTAAATTCTAAATAAAAAAAGTTACCTTATATGTCGGATCCTTGTACGTATGGCACATGACAACCCAGTCCTCCATAGTAATACTATCATATGGTCACTGTCGCACTGCCTCCACCCACTGGTTATGCACTATAGCATACCAGTGACGATGAATACGATGCCGATATTTCTTAAAACACGAGCATAAATGATCATCCATAGTTTGCCGCACGTGATCGTGCTCAAAATCAATAATGTCAAATATAGTCTATGAATAATAAATATTATAAGAATATAGTTCTAATTAAATATTTAAATAAATATTTTTGTACCTATAAGTAGCTATAGAAGATCTTCCTCTGAGGCCATATAACCTGACGCCAATCGAAAAGCGCCATCGGAGCATAGCTATGGCAAATGATGCTTAGCTCAGTTTACCATGGCTTGCACCATCCTCTAATAGGCCTGATATAGCTTGGTAGAATCTCGATGCGGAGATGCTATCCCTCGTGCTCACATCTCCAATGCTCAAGAGCGAGATTCTTCGACGAACCTCATCCTCACCTCACCATCAAAAAAGAATGGCCTAAAAAAATAATAAATAAATTATTAGTATAATTTCCATCTATAAACCTAATGCATAAATTAAAATTAAATTTTATTATATAAAAAATTTTAAAATACCACTCGAGCTTGCCCCACTCAGACCCATCTCTGTAGGGCCCTCTAGCGACTTCGATGGTGCAGCAATTAAAATAGGGAAAGGCTCAGGGGTAGGCTGGGAACTCGAACGTCATCGTATCCCTCCTAACGCCATACATGCAATGCTTAAACTATGCATATAATTAACTTGATATAGAAATAAATATAATAATGAACAATAATAATGAAAAACACATAAATGCTAATGAATAGATTTGTATTGCATACCATTATTGCAAGAGAAGATTTAACAAAGAATATAGATCTACTTATCAATATCCATATCCTCCTCGATTTTTGGATCCTCCTTCCAATCATAATAATCGATTACTGTATTGTCTTTTATCTCATCATCATTTATAAACTGATCGTTGCCCTCCAAATCATCAAGATTAAATACAAAATCAGCTTCAACATTATTGGATGACAGATCAGCCCTGTTCAAAGAAGCTGTCATAAGTTCTTCGTCAATAAGGTACTTGATCAATATCTGTTCTTTCTCTTAAAAAGCTTCTTCTTCATATAGATATGAATTATCGTCCATCTCTAGTTGGGTTGGTATGTCATATATGTCTTTAGGTATTATTCTTTATATAACATGCCAATCATCTCGATATTTCGGATCCTTTAAATATATTACTTATTTTGCTTGAGTTGCTAATATATACAGCTCATTCTAGTATCATGTTTGTATAAAATTTATACTAATAAAGTATGGATAATACCGATCTTCTTATTGCTAATATCCCATCATTCACACTAAAACAAGAATACCAAATTTTTGGATCCATACTTTAATTCTATGATATCTATCAATACACTAAGATATTCAATCTCTTCTTCTCCTTCATATCCTATTGTAGCAATTGCACTATTCAGAATCCTTTTTTGCATCTCAAGATCTCTTGTATGAAATCTCATTCCTCCAACGATATAGGATGTGTAGTAGTTAACCCTTCGATCAGGACCACATGCTAAATTGTACAACTCATTGATCGCACCATCTTTTTTATTGAAATACTTAGATTTTACCTATAATATAGCATAAAAAATTATGTTGGTACAAGTAATTAATTGCATAATTATAAAAGTATAATGTAATACTAGTAAAACTTACATGGTTTCTAAACTATTTTATAAATTTCATCCTATATCGATCATCAATATTTGTATTATTCTTTCTATATTGTATATTCTTATGTTCACTGCAATAAGTTATGATTTTTAATTTTACATGGGCATGAAAAAATTATTTAGAATACTAAAATTATGCTAAGATAATACTTACTCAATTAAATCTTTAATTTCTTCATAATTATTTAGAATATAGAAGTGTGCTTTGAATAGCTCATTCACATCCATAAACTCATATCTTCTTCCATCCATAGGTCGAACCATTTATTTGAATATGGATAGTATTGATTCATCGTCATCCCATTCACGGTTAGCGTTATGATTTGCATAATTAAATTTTATTTGGATATCATCAAGATATATCGAGCAAAATGTGAGACACTCCATAGCTATGTATGCTTCTGCTATGGATCCTTCAGGCCATGCCTTATTATGCATATACTTTTTTAAAGTATACAAGAATATATAAATAAAAAATAATTTAAAGAGTTCTAATATATTTACTATTAGATATGTGTGTCTTAGAAGCCAGATTAACTGATACTTGTAATACACTACTAAGGATAAAATTATAATTTTGACTATAAATAATAAAATGGGTTATTTTTTATCATAATGTATATTTGAAAGTGTCTGTGATACATCTCTTGAGTTAATGGTAATGATAGTTCATAATTTCAAGAGTTAAAAATTTAAGACATGAATTTTCATTATTAACTCATAAAATGCTCCCGACCGTAGGATCATCATGAGGATGGTGATTAATCCAAAAAGATTGGTGTACGATTGCTTCTTTAGAATAGATGAGTCTTGAGTCTACATTGTAGAAACACCGAAAGAGAATATAGATACTCGTTAGAGAATGAGGATACTGAGCGTGACCACCTCGAGCAGTCATGAGAAAGTCTACCTTCTCGTTGATGACTGGCTCGAAGCTGCAACGGTATGTCTGATTCTTTGACCTGAGGTGTATCGATAGTTCACCTTAAGGGTGTTAGTGTTATAGTTTGACTACACCATAACTCGATCTCTTAGCCATTCAAAATCTTGAGGTGTATGTTGGCTATAGCATGTTCATTATAGAAATTAGATTGCACCAATAGGAGATCTATCTACCTCGATAGAAGAGGAGCAGTCTTATGATGATCATGAGAATCAAGTCCATAAGCCCATGGCCATGGCAGAGTGAAATAATAGAAAGAGTTTCTATTAGGGTTTCACATTGAACTTGAATCAAATGATTAATTCATATGATGGAAATTAGGGTTTGACGAGATCACCTTAACCTTAATCCGACCAGAGCTCAAGATAGAGGAACTTAATCACATAGGTAACTACATCGAGAGGTTTATTTTCAGTTCTAATGGATTGCCACCATATGCTATTAGGTGTCACTAATGGATTTTGGGAGTAATTAGAATAATTTGGATGATCGATCATACTGGTTGTCTGAATCAAAAAAATTCTGATCCATCAGAAGATATTTTGATGATGTCGATGATAGAGATCATGACATATCCTATTACCATATAGAACTAAACCTAACTAGATCACACAAACAAGGGTTTGGATTTAGATATCAACAATTGGATTAACCCAGTTCAATTGATTTGAATAAGATTCAATTAGGTTCAAGAAAATCATGCTAGCACACGATTGAGCCTAATATTCTCCTTTAACAATCATTAAAACTTGTCTCAACTGAGCCAAATATATTTGAACTCACTCAGAAATCTTTATTTAGTCTGGCTGGAGCTTGTCTAGGTCAAAAAAGGATTGTCTTAATTTATGAGATAAATTTGAGACAACACCTTCCATTTTTCATCATCTGCTAAATCTTATCTTTGGACTTTGGTCAAATATTGACCTTTGATACTTAAACATCTGCTCATATATCATGCACCCATAGGAGAGAACCTTGACCCTTGTCCTCCTACTAAAAAGTAGACAGAAAAGGGGTGCATGCCTAAGGAGGCGTGCACCCCATGAGGATAAGGTTTGGAGTCCCATACAAATGGGACTCCAGTTGCTTCAAGGAATCAACCTAGATGGCGCCAAGAAGACTTGTTTGACCCAATCTTAGTGCCATCTAAGGAGAGTTTTGAGGGACTCTAATTTAATTAGATTAGATGATGTCATTCCACCAATTAGATTTAGATCTGATTGCATAAAGGGCCATGATTGGTCAGGATGATGTGGTACTGCATGGCGCAGCAGGGTCTATATAAACCCTATCTATGCCTAGAATTGAGAGCTTCTACTTTAGCCCATGCCACAAAGCTTTTCTCTCTTCTTCTCCATGCCGTCCTCTGGTCTTCTCTCTCCTCTTCATGCCTAAGAGGTTTTGAGCATGAGTTAGGTGCGATCCAAGCAAGCAAAAGGCGACAGGAAAGGAAGAAGGCAGCACTGCAGCAAGAGACAACGGTTATTCTTCAAAAGAGTTTTTGAAGACCTTCAAAGATTAGATCTAGATCTAATATTTAGAGGATTGATTGAGAAGAAGAAGATCTCTAAATCCTATCCAAGTGGATACCGTTAAAGGATAGGCACTTGCGTGGCTACGTCCAGAATCTCAGGCAAACATCGAGATCATCATAGGATATTTGGATTATCCAAAATGAAGGTACAATTAAATTAGATTTAATTTAATTTTTATTTTATTTTATTTTATTAGACCAATAAGATTATATCTAAAGAGTTTTAGATCTAATTAGAATCTTAGAGAAAAATTTTTGAAATATTTCTCTTGATCCAATCAGATCTGAACAAACTTGATCCGAAAAATAAGATTTTTTCCTTCAACTGGTATCAGAGCCAGATTCCAAAATTTATTAGATCTAATTTTAATTTATTTTTGATCTAATAATTAGATAATTTCAAATGTCACATGAGATGTGATTAGATCTAAAATTAAAAAATTAAAAATTAAATAAATCTAGATCTAAGATGTATGAGATGCATGACTAGACTATGAATAGAATTATTCTATGTATAGTCTAACATGATCATAATTTTAATTTAATTAATTATAATTTTTAGATTTATTTATTTATTATTTTTTTATATTATAAATATTATAATTAGATCTAAAAAATATAAAATAAATTTATTTAATATATTCATATGAGATATGATAGATGCATGTTTAGACTAGTTGTAGAATAGTTCTACAAAATTATCTAAAATAAATTTAAATTTGATATGATCAAATTTAACTTTTATTTTTTAGATATTTATGAGATAATTTAGATCTAAAAATATACATGATATGATATATGAGATGTATGCAAAACATGTTTTAGTTAGCTCAATTTTTTATATATGTGATATATGATGTAGATCTAACTAATTTTATAGATTTATCATGTTTCTAATTAAGACGTTTTCCTTAGCCGTCTGGTTATAAGAACGAAGTAGAGTTTAAAGGCCCTTTCCTTCCATTCGATAGGATGTTCTTATGATGTGTAGGGGTGCTGTACGTTCGTCCTTAATAAAAAATCTAAAACTTATTTTCTGCAAAAATCCTAGATCCTGAAATTCTAAGATTTTATATACATGTTTTATTTATAAACCCTAAACTTAATTAAGAATTAAGATTATGAAACATATTAGATCTAAAATTGAGAATTTTTAGATCTAAGATATATTCATAAAATTGGGTTCGAGCTTGGGTAGCTCAATTAGGTCTAGCGGTTGATCAAACCAAATTAAGAGTTGGTTAGATGACATCAAGATTGATTAAATTGACTAGCCGAATAGGATTAGGTCTAGGTCAAGGTCGAGTCACATGAGTGATTGATCAAGTTAAGACCAAATTAGGCTCAGTGGTTAGAGTCTGGATTGTAGGCTAATCTGATTGATTCTGTCAATAATTTGGGCTAAGGTA
>QRFJ01000184.1:654037-802337 GCA_006176705.1 Cocos nucifera
TATCCCTAAATTTGGAGTTCTCCATTACCAAAGACCAACAACATATCCTTAGTTCTTCTCAAGTACTTAAGGATACATTTCATAGAAGTTCAGTATTCTTCACCTAGATTTGACTGATATCTGCTTGTGACACTCACAGCATGGGCTATATCAGGTCGTGTACATAACATGGCATATATGAGGCTCCCTATTACTGAAGCATAAGGGATCTTGCTCATGCACTCTATTTCCTCAGGTGTGCTAGGGCACATCTTCTTGAAAAGATGAATGCCATGTCTAAAAGGCACCAAACCCCTCTTAGAGTTTTTCATGCTAAACCTCTTTAGCACTTCCTCTATGTACATCTTCTGTGAAAATCCTAGCATCCTATTCAATCTATCTCTATAGACCTTAATTTCTAGAATAAAGGATGCTTCTCCTAGGTTTTTCATGAAGAATTCTTTAGATAACCATATTTTAACTGTGGTCAACATGGAAATATCATTCCTAATAAGGAGGATATCATCAACGTATAATACGA
This sequence comes from Cocos nucifera, assembly GCA_006176705.1. Lineage (NCBI taxonomy): Eukaryota > Viridiplantae > Streptophyta > Magnoliopsida > Arecales > Arecaceae > Cocos > Cocos nucifera. The sequence continues at coordinate 654,558 of QRFJ01000184.1, forward strand.
GGAAAACAACAGCACTCCCACTAACCTTTTTGAAGACACATGGTTCCTCCTCATTCTTGATGAAATCAAATAATTTGATCACATCATTAAAATGAGTATTCTAGCTCTGAGATGCTTGCTTAAGTCCATATATGGATCGTTGCAGCTTGCATACCTTGTGATCAGTATCACTGGATGTAAAATCTAGCGGCTATTTCATATAGATATCTTCTTCAAGATATCTATTTAAGAATGCCATTTTCATGTCCATTTGCCATATTTTATAATCGAAATAGGTTGCAACAGCAAGCAATGTGCGGATGAATTTTAGCATAGCTACTGGCGAAAAAGTATCCTGATAGTCAATGCCTTCGTGCTGACTATAAATTTTTGCCACTAATCTTGCTTTGAATATCTTCATGTTTCTATTTGCACCAATCTTTCCCTTGTAGATCCATTTACATCCAATAGATACTATACCTTTTGATGGATCTACCAAGGTCTAGACTTGGTTTGAGTGCATCGAGTCAATTTCTTACTTCATTGCCTCTAACCATTTCTCAGAGTCGATATCCGATATCACCTCGTTATAGATTTTGGGATCATCACCATGAACTCCATTATCTATGAGGAACATTTTCTCTATTTCCTCTGAAATGGTACCTAAGTACCTCTCAAGGGGATGAAAAATCCTTTTCAATCTACGAGGTGGAGATAGTGATTGTATTGGCTCAACCTGATTTGGTTTTATTTGGTCCTTGGCTCATTGCTCTTGTGAGACTTTCTCATCGAGCTTGATCTACTTTTCAATGCCGCTATCTTGAATAAACTATTTTTCAAGAAAGATGGCATGTCGACTCACAATCACATTGTGATCTTCTGGAATGTAGAAATAATATCCTAATGACTCTTTAGGATATCCTATGAATCGAGCTCTAAAGGACCTAAAGTCTAACTTATTTGCTTATTATCTTTTGACATGAGCCGGACAATCCCAAATTCTGAGATGACTCAGACTTGGATTTCTTACCATGCCATATCTCATATGGTGTGGAAGAAACAGTTTTAGAAGGAATCCCTATTCAGTAAGTATATTGCAGTTAACAAACAATGTCCCCAAAGAAAATCAGAGAGGTTTGTGAAGCTCATCATGGATCGGACCATATCTAATAGGATCCGATTCCTCCATTCTGAAACCTTGTTGAGTTGAGGTATTCCTGGTGGAGTCCATTGAGAGACTATGCCATTTTCCTTAAGATAGTCTAGGAAATTTTCGACTAAGGTATTCACCTCCTCGATCTGATCGAAGAATCTTAATGGGTTTTTCCAGTTTGCTTTTCTACTTCATGTCTGAATTTCTTTGAACTTTTCAAAAGCTTCAGACTTGTGTCTCATAAGATACACATACCCATACCTAGATAAATCATCGGTAAAGGTTATGAAGTAGATAAAGTTGCCTCTAGTCGGCACATCAAATGGGCCGCACACATCAGTATGTACTAGGGCAAGAAGATCCATGGCCCTTTTCCCATGTCCTACAAAAGAAAGTTTAGTCATTTTGCCATGAAGACAAGATTCACAAATTGGATATGACTCGAAAGTCAACGGACTCAATAGTCTGGTTTTCTCCAATTTGTTAACCCTATCTTCTGCTATATGACCTAGTCTTAGGTGCCATAGATACCTATCATTTGGACTATCCCTAGGTCGTTTCATGGCATTCACATTTTGCTTAATATTAAAAATAGATACATCAATATGTAACTGATAAAGATCATTAATAAGAAAACCACTTGCAATTTTATTTCTTTCATAAAGAATGTTACAATGGTCCTTAAGAAAACTAATTACATAGCCTTTTAGTGCTAGGCATGAAATAGAAATCAAATTTCTGCTTATTGCAGGCATATAATAACAATCTTTTAATACTAAGTCTAAACCAGATGGTAGTCGAAGAGGATATGTTTTCATGGCCACGATGCAACTCTTGCTCCATTTTCGATGCACAGGATCATCTCACCATCCCTCAGCCTCCTGCTATCCTCAAGACCCTGCATAGAAGTGCACAAATGAAAACCAGATCCAGAGTCAAGCATCCAACTAAATGCAAAAAAAAATCGTAAGGTTAGACTCAATAATGAGCATACCTCCAGAAGGACCTGCCTCCTTCTTATTCTTCAGAATGGTCAGGTAAGTAGGGCAGTTTCGCTTTCAGTGGCCATCATTGTTGCAATAGAAATACTTTTCTTTGTCAACAGTCTTCTTCTTCAGCTCTATCTTTTTCTTCTTTCCTCCTTCTATCTTCTGCTTTTTCACAGACTTCTTTTTCTTTCCAAAAGACTTTCTCTTGGAAGAAGTCCATTCCATAACAAGCACTGAACCTTTAGAACCTTTTATAGAAAGCTCAACAGTAACCAGCATGTTCATAAGTTCAGTCAGGAAATTTTGAAGTTTATGCATATGGTAGTTCATGATGAACTGCCCAAATGCATCAGTCAAGGATTGCAGAATTATATTATTCTTCAGATCCAGGTCCAACTTCACTCCAAGCTTCTCAAGTTCTTCTAAATCTTTGATCATCATCAAATAATGATCTTGGACTGACTGCCCATCACACATTTTAGCCTTGAAAAATCATTTAGTGACTTGATACTTGGCTGCACTACTTTGTTCACCAAACATCTCTTGTAGGTGAGCTAACATTTGGTGGGCAGTCCTGATATCTTCATGTTGGCACTAAAGTTCATCAAACATCGAGCCCAATATGTAGTATCTAGCCTTGTTATCTTCGTCCGTCCACTTTTTAAGAGATGCTCTCTATTCAGTGGATGGACGAGCTAGTAAGGTGGGAGGATCCTGGTCCAATACATGAGTTAACTTTTCAGAACCCAAAATAATTTTGAAGTTCTAGAGTTAATCCTTGTAATTGGATCTGGTCAGTCTATGGATATCCAGGATACGTGCTAGTGGGTTGGATGTAGATATTTTTCTATAGAGAGTCAAAATTTCTAGTTAGATATTATAATTAAGACTTGATCAATTTATTTAGGAGTTTTATTTTTAAATAAATTAGCTTCCACTATTTTCTTGGATCCCTACACTTTCTCTATAGAGATGCAAAAATCTCCATGATTAATGATTTCTAGTGGGTGGTGCGGTTCCACTAACTGACTCATCACCTCACCTAATAGTTATTGGTGATGGGTTAGCCAATGAGTGAATAATTCTTGTTCAATGATTCTCTAATCATGGTGCACCCAAACTTGGTCTCTAATTCATGAATCTCATCGTGCCCAAAATATTGATCCACTTCTTAGTTAAGTCAGACCCACCATTTACACAAATTGGATTCCTAATTGAGTCTCTTACCGTATTCGAAATATTGAGCGTAATCCATCCTCCATCTTGTAGCATCAATGCCTAATAGATATGGTTGCATCTTTTCAGTGCAACTGAACCACTGTAACCAGTCAAGAACAATCAACCCCGAGATGGGCAGGCACATCTACAATGGTGGAAGACCTTAGACTTAATCTTTTCTTAGGAAGATTTGATTTAGGTCTCATTAAATTAGACTTGATATAGTCATAACCATTATGACTAACCTAGTGGCATGGGTTAGCTTGGATTATTGACCACCTCATATCAGGACTGAGCCAACAAATATGGTCAGGTAAGTGAGATCGATGGAAGGGATATGCCATTAATTTGATAAGAATGCATTCGAGTCGAGTAGCTCTCAATTAAAAATCAGTCGATCATATCTGCCAAACTTACCTTAGACACCAAATTATTAAGCCAGAACCAATCGGGTTAGCCTACAATCTAGACTCTAACCACTGAGCCTAATTAGGTCTTAGCTTGATCGATCACTCACGTGACTCGATCTTGACCCAGACTTAATCCTATTAGGCTGGTCAATTTAAGCACTATTGATCCCATCTAATCAACTCTTGATTCGATTTGATCAACCGCTTAGACCTAATTAAGCTACCCAAGCTCGAACCTAATTTTATGAATATATCTTAGATCTAAAATTCTTAATTTTAGATCTAACTAATATTTTATAATCTTAATTCTTAATTAAGTTCAGGATTCATAAATAAAATATGTAAATAAAATCCTAGGATTTTAGGATCTAGGATTTTGCAAAAAGTAAGTTTTTGATTTTTAATTAAGGGCGAATGTGCAGCACCCCTACACATTATAAGAACACCCCATCAAATGGAAGGAGAGAGTATTTAAATCCTACTTTATTCTTATGATTGGATGGCCAAGGCAAACATCTTAATCAGAAATATACAAAACTATAAAACTAGTTAGATCTACATCATATATCTCATATATAAAAATTGATCTAACTTTATACATATTTTGCATACATCTCTTGCATATTTTTAGATCTAAATTATCTCATAATTCATCTAAAAAATCTAATTTAAATTGATCACATCAAAATAAATTCTAATCTAGATAATTATGTAGAACTATTCTACAACTAGTCTAAACATGCATTCATCATATCTCATATGAATCAAAAATTACATAATTTTATTTACTATTTTTTAGATCTTATTATAATATTTATAATATTAAAAAATAGTAAATAAATAGATCTAAAATTATAACTTAATCCAATTAAATTATGAACATGCAAGTCTATATATAGAACAGTTCTATTTTACAACTAGTCATGCATCTTATAAATCTTAGATCTAAATTATTTAATTTTAATTTTTTTAATTTTAGATATAATCACATCTCATGTGATATCTAAAATTATCTAATTATTAGATTAAAATTAAAATAAAATTAGATCTAATCAATTTATTAGTACCTGGCTCTGATACCAGTTGAAGGAGAAATTCTGATTTTTTGGGTCAGGTTCGTTCAAATCTGATTGGATCAAGAAAGATATTTCAAAAATTTTTTTCTTAAATTTAAATTAGATTTAAGATATTTTAGATCTAATTTTATAGATTTAATAAATAAAAATAAAATAAATTAAATTGATTTAATTTGTACCTTGATGTTGGATAATCAGATTATCCTTTGATGATCCTACTGATTGCCTCAGGTTCTGTATCTAGCCACATAAGTGCTTGGCCTCTATCGGTATCCACTCAAGTTGGATCTAGAGATCTTCTCTTTTTTTATTATCTCTCCAAATATCATATCTAGATCTAATTTTGAGGATTTTCAAAAATTTTTTTAAAGATCTGCAGTCATCTCTGTAGCAGTGCTGCCTTCTTCCTTTTTCGTCACCTTTCTCTTTCCTGGATCTCACCAAACTGGAGCCCAAATCTCCTTGGATGTGGAGAGAAGAGAGAGGACTAGAAGATGGCATGTATGAGGGAGAGGGGAAGCCTTGGGGCATGGGCCAAGGGAGAACCTCTTGAAAGCTAGGCACAGACAGGGTTTATATAGACCCTGCTGCGCCATGCAATGCCACATCATCCTGGCCAATCACATCGCTTCATGCAATCAGATCTAAATATGATTGGTGGGATGACATCACTTGATCCAATCAGATGAGAGCCCCCTCAAATCATCCTTAGGTGGTGCCAAGACTGGTCAAAGCTGAGTCTTAGGTGCCTACCTAGGTTGATTCCAAGAAGCAACCTAGAGTCCCATCTGTATGGGACTCCAGGCATCCCTATCCATAGATGCACGCCTTCCTAGGCATGCACCCCCTCTTTTTTAATTTTTAGAAAGAAGACAAGCCCCTATCTACTCTCCTATGGATGCATGACACATGGGCAGATGTTTAAGTGTTAAAGGTCAACGTTTGACCAAAGTTAAAAGAAAAGAATTAGTAGGTGACGAAAATTGATAGGTGTTGTTTTCAATTTATCTCATAAATTAAGACAACCTTTTTCTGACCTGGACAAGCTCTAGTTAGACTAAGTAAAGGTACCTGAGTGAGCATAAACATATTTGGCTTAGTCGAGACAACTTTTAATTATAGTAGAAGGAGAACGATAGGTTCAATTGTGTGCTAGCACGATTTTCTTGAACCTAATTGAATCTAATTCAAATCAATTGAACTGGGTTAGTCCAATTGATGATATCCAGATTCAAACCCTTATTTGTGTGATCCAATTAGGTTCAGTTCTGTATGATAATGGGATATGTCGCAATCTCTATCATCGACATCATCGAAACATCTTTTGATGGATCAAAATTTTTCTAATTCAGACAACTATAATGATCAATCATCTAAATTATTCTAATTGCTCCCAAAATCCTACAAGTGACACCTAGCAGTATATGGTAGCAATCCATCAAAACTAAAAATGAACCTCTCGGTGCAGCTACTTATGTGATTAAGTTTTTCTATCCTTGAGCTCCGATCAAATTAGGGTTAAGGTGAAGCTCGTCAAACCCTAATTTCCATCATATGATTTAATCATTCGATTCAAATCTGATGTGAAAATCTTAATAGAAACTCTTTCTATTATTTCACTCTGCCATGGCCATGGGCTTAAGAACTTGATTTTCATGATCATCATAAGACTGCTCCTCATCCATCGAGGTAGATAGATTTCCTCTTGGTGCAATCCAATTCCTACAATGAACATGCTATAGCCAATATATACCTCAGGATTTTAAATGGCTAGGAGATCGAGTCATGGATGTAGTCAAACTATAACACCTCTCAAGGTGAACTGTCGATGTACCTCAGGTCAAAGAACCAGACACACCACTATAGCTTCGAGCCAATCATCGACGAAAATGTAGACTTTCTTATGACTGCTCGAGGTGGTCATGCTCAGTACCCTCGTTCTCTAATAAGTATTTATACTCTCGCTCCGATGTCTCTACACCATAGATTTTAGACTCATCTACTATAAAGAAGCGATTGTACACATCAATCTTTCGAATTACACACCATCCTCATGATGATCCTACGGTCGGAAGCATTTTATGAGTTAATAATAAAAATTCTTGTCTTAAATTTTCAACTCTTGAAAATAAGAATTATCATTATCATTAACTCAAGGGATGTATCACAGACGCTAAATACACATTTGTGATAGAAAATAATCTATTTTATTATTTATAATCAAAATTATAATTTTATCTCTAAAAGTGTATTATAAGTGTCAGCAATTCTGGCTTCTAGGGCACACATATCTAACAAAGGCTACAACCAAAGGCCAAGAATCGACTATGATGAGGTATTCGCTCTATGTTGCCTTAAGAATTAATTTTGATGATTATAAAATATTTGAAGGGATACTAATGATTTGGGCTTGAAAAAAGATTAATTATATATTTTAAGTTTAATAAAAAAATTTAAGTTTATTAAAAAAAGTAATGAGGGGCAAAATCATAATTTCATTAAGTTGGAGATCAAGAAAATCTATTTTCGAAGCCTTAAGAGCAAGTATGGAAGATTTTTGATCTATTGAAGGTAGTTTCATGAATTTTGGATGCATAAATTGGAAGAAAATTAGATTTAAAGAAAAGAATCGACCCTTAGGTTGACCCCTGCCAAAAGGGACTGAATGGCATGCTGTTTCTGACCGACACGCTTAGAGGGGAGGATCCTATGGTCGACCCCTGGCCCCCAAGGGTCGACCTCTACTATTCTACTGGCCAAAAAAATAGAAACTAGCCTTTTCTGTCCTATGCCAGGGGTTGATCTCAGGGTCAACCTCTACTATTCTACAGGCCAAAAAAATAGAAACTAGCCTTTTCTGTCCTATGCCAGGGATCGATCTCAGGGTCGACCTTTGTTGTTCTGTAGGCTAGAAAAATAGAAACTGGTCTTTTCTATTCTGTGCCATAGAGGTCGACCCTTGTGCTAGGGGATGATACTAGGGTCGACCTCTACGATGGAAAAACTCTGCAATGATTACTTTTTCAATCCATTTTGATCATATTTAATGCACATTTAAAGCTCTTCAATGGCTACAAATCTTCCCAAATTTTTCTTTAGCACCTATTGAAGATATAAAGGCTTTCAAAAGGAAGAAAAATAAAATGAGAGAAATCAAGCATTAATTTTAGCCCTAGCAAAAAGCTCTCTCCAAGCAAAGAAGCTTTCATTTCAAGTTATCCCTCGAAAGCTCATTTAAGTCTTCAACAACTTTAAAAAAAATCAGAAAAGCTTCTTCCTTAGTTGTGTAAAGTATTCTTAAAGTTTTATTTGCTTATTAAAGAAGCTAAACTTGTATTTCTTTGTCATTAACTCTTATACTCTATTTTTGTCTTGATTTTAAGTTTTGGGAGGATTCCAAAACTTGGAAAGGTTGATCTGAACCTTAAATCAGATTGTATTGAATTGGCTTGTACCTAAAAAGTATGTTTTCTAGCTTGACATAGCTAGGGTCGGAGGTTTTTGATGTTGTATTTATTTTGAATATGGTTAGTAGATTTAAATTCTCAAATAGAAGCTTGGAGAGTGGATGTAGGTGCAAGATTGACACCGAACCACTATAAATTCTTTTTGTTTATGGTGTGTTTACTTTCTCTCTATCTTTACCTTCTTATTTACTTGCTTTCTTGCTTCTTATCTCTTTATGTCACTTGAGTCACCCACTATACATAACTTAATTGTTAGTGCATAATCTTTGTAATTCCAAATCAGCTTTCAATTTTTTAAAAACCTAATTCACCCCCCCCCCTCGCTTAGGTTGCATAGCTAGGAAATAAGTGGTATCAGAGCTATGTGCTTTAGTCCTATTTTGATTTAACCATCAAGAGCCAAAGATCTATGGAAACCCAAGTCGATATTTCTTTAGCCAAGGGATAGTCCACAAACCAATCTTTACTTTTCAATGGATCAAACTATACCTATTAAAAAGCTTGGATGAGAATTTTCATTCAAGCACTTGACTATAATATGTGGAGTATCATAGTTAATGGACCACACACATCCACTAAGATAATTGATAGTGTGGAATCAACCAAATCCAAAAGAGAATGGGATGAGGTTGATAAGAAAATGACTAAGCTCAATGTTAAAGTCATGAATGTTTTATATTATGCTTTAGATGCCAATGAATTTAATCATATTTCAACATGCATGTCAGCTAAGAAAATATGAGATAGGTTAGAAGTAACACATGAAGGCACTATCAAGTCAAAGAGTTAAAAATTAATATGCTTGTGCATAAATATGAACTCTTTAAAATAGAGCATGATGAATCGATAACTAAAATGTTTACTAGATTTATGGACATTATAAATAGTCTAAAGAGTCTTGGCAAGTCTTATTCTAATAGTGATCTTGTGAGGAAGATTCTTAGGTCCTTACCAAGAACATGGGAGGCCAAAGTGACTGTGATTCAAGAAGTCAAGGATTTGAACATCTTATCTTTGGAGGAGCTTCTAAGATCGCTTATGACACACGAGCTAAGCATGAAACAATATCAAGAGAAAGATGTTAAGAAGAAGAAAATAATCATCCTCAAATCCACCACTCAACTAGATGAAGAAATCAATGAAACATAAAATGAAGAACAAGATGAAGAATTAGCTCTCATCATTAGAAAGTTCAAAAGATTTTTTAAGAAAAGAAAATAAGGGTTGAGGAAGAGGCTACCTACAAAAGGAGAGTATAGCAAGAAGAAGGATAAGGAGCAGTTCCTTATATGCTATAAGTGTGTGAAGTCAGGGCACTTTAGGTTTGAATGTTCATAACTCAAGAAGAGCCTCAAGAAGTTCAAGAAAAAAGTTATGATGACTACATGAAGTGATAGCGATGACACGAGTTTCGAAGAAGAATAGTCACATGAACAAACCAACTTGTGCCTTATGGCACATAAAAATAAGGTAAATATTAAAATTTTTAATGATTGTACTTTCGAAGAACTTTAAGAAGCTTTCTATTATTTAATTGATGATTTAAAGAAATTAAGAATTAAAAATAAGAAACTCAAATTAAAAAATCAATCCTTAATAAAAGAAAATAAAATCATTTCAAATGAGAAACTTGCTTTAACTCAAAAAAAATCTGAATTTGAAAAATAAAATTACAAAGTTAAAATCAATGGTAGAAAAATTTACTTTGAGCTCAAATAAACTATAAATGATTCTTGAAAATCAACAGACCATTTATGACAAAGCTGATCTTGGCTACAATTCTTTAATAAAATAAAAATTTTTGAAAAATATTTTTATAAATTCATCAAGCAATAAGTATTCAAATATTACTTGCTTTAAATATGAAAAAGTAAGACATAAATCTTATACATACTTTTCTAGTAAAGCTGAAAATTCAAATGTGAAGAAAGTATGTGTTCCAAAAGGAACCGTTGTGACTAACCATAAAGAATCTAAGAAAACTTGAGTATCTAAAGTGAAGACTTGATTTTGTGTGTAGGTTTGTCTTGCATCCCAAGGAACAAATTGAAAATGGTATTTTGATAGCGGATGCTTAAACACATGATCGGTGATGAATCCTAATTCATCACACTTGATGCAAAGGATGGAGGGATGGTCACTTTTGGAGACAATGGCAAAGGACAGATCATTGGTATAGATAATATGGGTATCACTCCCTCCAAATATATTGAAAATATATTATTAGTAGATGGTCTAAAATATAATCTCTTAAGCATTAGTAAATTATGTGACAAAGGTTATAAAGTCTTTTTTAAATCTTCTTTATGTATTATAACTAGTCCTAATGATGATGGCATTAAATTTGTTGGATATAGGTATGGTAATATTTATATGGTAGATTTAAATGATCTTTCCGTGATAAACATGCAATTCCTAGTTGCTATGAATGCCAAAATTAATAAGACTAGTTGGCTTTGGCACCATAGACTTGCACATATAAGCATACATTCTCTTTCAAAGCTTATTAAAAAAATTAGTTATCAATTTATCTAAATTAAATTTTAAAAAGATAAGATTTATGATGCATGCCAATTAGATAAGCAAACTAGAGTTTCAATCAAATCTAAAAATATAGTTTCAACTTCTAGGCCATTAAAATTATTGCACATGGATTTATTTGAACTCACTAGAACTACTAGTTTGGATGATTTCTCACATTTTACATGGGTTTTCTTTTCGGCACATAAAGATGAAATTTTTCATGTTTTCTCAAAGTTTTATTGAAAAGTTATAAATAAAAAATTTTTTAATTCAAAGTATTCGAAGTGATCATGAAATCAAAATTTGAAAATCATGATTTAAAAAAATTTTATGATTAAAAAAGCATAGCCCATAATTTTTCAGCATCTAGAACACCCCAATAAAATGGGATAGTAGAAAAAAATAGAATCCTTGAAAAAATGGCCTGTACCATGCTATGTGAAAGTAACCTCTCAAGATACTTTTGGATGGAAGCAATTAACATGGCATGTTATATTTTAAACCATGCCCTAATTATATCAATTTTAAAGAAAACATCTTATGAGCTTTGGAAAGGAAGAAAATCAAATATTGCATATTTTCATATTTTTGGTTGCCGATATTTTATTTTGAATAATGGTAAAGAAAGATTGAAAAAAATTGATGCTAAATTCGATGAAGCCATCTTTCTTGGATATTCATCTTTTAGTAAAGCTTTTAGAGTTTTCAATAAAAGAACCTTAGTAGTAGAGGAGTCAATATATATTGTATTTGATGAGACTAATGATCTTCCATCAAGGAAGAGTGAAGGTATTGATGATGCAGGTCCTATTATAGAAGGGATGAATGAGCTCACCCTAAAGGACTCAACAATTCAAAATGAAGAAGAATATGAGGACAAACAAGAAGATGAAGGTAAAGAACAACAAGAACAATCTCAAGGTACAAATGATTTTCCAAAAGAATAAAGGTATGTTCACAATCATCCTAAAAAACTCATTATTGATGATCCTACACATGGGGTACAAACTCATTTCTCACTTAGAGATGCATGTAAATACTTTGCATTTGTATCATATTTTGAACCTAAAACTATAGATAAAGCTGAAAAAGATTATAATTGGATTAATATAATGCAAGAAGAACTTAATCAATTTGAAAGAAATAATGTATAGATTTTAGTATCAAGATCTAAAAATCATCCAATAATTGGTATAAAATGGATATATAGAAATAAATTAGATAAAAATAGAAATGTAGTTAGGAATAAAGCAAGATTGATTGTAAAGGGATATAATCAAGAAGAGAAAATTGATTTTGATGAAATCTTTGTACCAGTTGCTAGATTAGAAGCTATTAAACTTTTACTTGCTTATGCTTGCTTTATGAACTTTAAGTTATTTCAAATGGATATTAAAACTATTTTTCTAAATGGATATATTACTGAAGAAGTATACGTAGAACAACCTTCTAATTTTGCAAATCATGCCTTTTCTAATCTTGTTTTCAAATTAAACAAAGCATTATGTGGACTAAAATAAGCACCTAAGGCTTGGTATGAAAGGTTAAGTTTTTGCTTAATAATGATTTTTCAAGAGAAAATGTTGATACTATCTTTTTCATTAAAAGAAATCATGATGATATTCTAATAATATAAATATATGTTGATGATATCATATTTGAATCTACTAATGAAACTCTATGTTAAGACTTTGCTAAGCTCATGTAGGAGTTCGAGATAAGCATGATGGTCGAACTTACATTCTTTCTCGGACTCCAAATCAAACAAACAAAGAAAGAGATCTCCATCAATTAAGGCAAGTACATAAGAGAGCTACTAAAAAGATTTGGGATGGAGAGCTCAAAAGAAATTGATACCCCATGAGCCCATAATGTAAGCTTGATAAGGATGAAGGAGGTAAAAATATTGACTCAAAACTTTATAGAGGCATAATTGGTTCTTTATTGTATCTTACTGCTAGTAGACCAAATATCATGTTTAGTGTTTGTTTATATACTCATTTTTAATCTAATCCAAAAGAATCATATTTAAATACTATTAAAAGAATACTTAAATACCTAAAAGAAATTCAAATCTTAGGATTATGGTATTCTAAGATTTTATCAATTGATTTAATAAGATATTCATATGCAGACTTTGCTAGATGTAGATTAGATAGAAAAAGTACTAGTACAACCTGCCAATTCTTAGGAGATAACTTAATCTCTTGATTTAGCAAGAAATAAAATTTGGTAGCATTGTTTATGATCGAGGCCGAATACATTGCAGTCGAAAGTTACTGTGCATAAATCTTATGGATTAAGCAATAACTTGAAGACTTTGGCATCAAACTTAACAAAACTCCTATAAGATGTGATAATACTAGTGCCATCAATTTAACTAAAAATCCAATTCAACACTCTAGATCAAAACACATAGAGATAAGACATCATTTTATAAGAGAACACATTCAAAATAATAATATAATTCATGATTATGTTTGTACTGAACGACAATTGGCTAATATTTTTACAAAGACCTTCAGTGAGGAAAGATTTTGTGAAATTAGAAGAGAATTAGGAATCCTTGATCCATTAGTCTAAGTATCCTTTTGATTCCAAGTTCTTTTTGTCAAAATTTCTTTGAACCATATTTTGAGCTTATTTCTTAATTTTTTCTATCTTTAAAAGCTCAAATCCATCCTTCTTATGGTCATTCTTATAAATAAAATTCTTTCCTTGAAATTCCAATTTTTTTCTAATTTTTTTCTACTTTATTGATTTTAAGTGCCATGGGTCGACCTAGGGGCCGATCCTAGGGCATTTTAGTCATTTTTTTATAACTTTTGGGTGACTTTCTTTAATTGAAAAATCCATCTTCTTCGGCCAAAAGAGGCCGACCTCCCTTCCTTCATCTCTGTTCCACCATATCAATCGAGCCAAAAACCCACTTCTCCTCCTTTCCAAATCGGCAAAATCCTACCAAAATCCCTCTTTCTACCGTGTTCTTCTCTTCAAATCGCCTATTAAGGAAACAAAGCCCTCTCCATTTTATCCTATTTTGGGTGGATTCAAGCTTCCAAGCAAACCCTTGCTTCAAATCCCATTTTCTCCAACCAACGGTCGTTCACCTTCAAATCCTCCCTCTCCCTCTCAAAACTTCTTCCTTTCTACCTCTCTTTGAGTCTCTTGAGTGGGATTCAAGGTTCTCTTGCTCAAAATGGCTCTCAAAATGAAGTTGCCGCTAAGGAGGAAATCCACCCGCAGCTTGGAGGAAGAAGAAAAAAGAAAAAGGGTGGCTCCTGCATCTTCTCCGGCTCCAACCCCTGCTCTTGGCTTAGTTCCTGCTCCTTCACCATCTCCTCTCAGCCCAAGCAAGGTACCCCCTCTGACCGCAAAGTTGAACCCGAAAAAAATATAGATTTTAGATTTTTTGAGAAATAAGGATTCACTATTGGTTCAAAAATTAAAAGTCAGGGATGAAAATTTTACTATTAGCTAAAAGAAGGTATATATGTTGATCTAGTAAGAAAATTTTATTTAAGTTTGAGTTATTCTAATGGAACAATAAGATTTCTTGTGAAGGATGTTGATATTATGCTTGACGCAGTTCATTTGGAAGAGATTTTGCACTTACCATGTGAGGGATATACTAGAATGAAATTGGCAAATAAGAAAGAGGGACAGAGAGTTATTTTGGAAAGGAGATTTATAGGAAGCTTAAATAAATTAGAAGCAAAAATTTTTTCTGTAGAGATGAGACTCCTTCACCACATGGTCACCAAGTTATTTGTTCCTAGGTATGGTAGACATGATTTTTTATCTGGTAGGGACATCTATATTATGTACCATGTGATCTCTAAGGCCCTTCCGAACCTTTCTATACTTATGATTGAAGCACTAAATAGATGTAAGGCACATTTGCCTTATGGTATTGCCCTCATTTTAGTTTTTAGGAGGTTTGGAGTCAGCTTTGAGGGGGAGGCTATTGCTAGATTGTCATACACCGACACCATCAACCATCACACTCTGCATAGAATGGATTTCTCAAAAAGTAATGACGGTTGGTCATAGGAAGCTGAGGAGGAGGAGAGACCTGAGGAGGAAGGACCATCTTCGCCACCTCATGATCATCTAGGATCTTTGGATATTTAGTTCATATCTGATCATGAGGTAGGTCCTTCAGAGTCTGTTAGGAGAGAGGCACTTATGCCTCAGTATTTCCCTCAAGAATGATTTTGATGATTACAAAGCATTAAAGCATAACCTTAATACTAACACTTTTCAAGAATGCCATAGTCTATTTTTCTTGTAGAAAGAAAAAGGTCGCTAAATCAATCCATAATCAAATAAAGATCTTTGAGTTATTTGAAACTATTTTTGAAATGATTTTGAAGTAAGAAGAATCCTCTCTCAAAGCTCGAGCTGACCCATCCTTGATTCGAGCCAGCCCTGGCACGACATGTACTTATCTCTTTGGCTTGGCATGCAGTTGAGCCAGCTATCTCAGAAAGATAGAAGATCAGTTTTGAATTACTGCTAATCGAGCTGACCTAATTTTCAGTTGAGCAGACTATCTCAATGGCAGAAGACTTGTTTGGAAGTTTTGTTGATCGAGCCAGCTTGAAGCTCCAACTGAGCCAGCTATCTCAGATCAATAGAAACACTATTTTTGCTAATTATTGATCAAGCCAGCCCGATACAAAATTGAGCCAGCATCTTAGAAGGATAGAATGATGCTTTGCATAGAAACTATACTCAAGCTGACTCAAAGCATGAATCGAGCCAGCTCGATGGAGTCTGACAGGCACAACGGCTTGTTCTGCAGAAGTCTGCTTTCATCCAGAATCTTTTTTCAATGTCTAACTTCGATCTCCAATGATCATAAATGACTAGAATCCTTGTCAAATCACCAAAAAACCATTTGAAAATGATTAAGGATAAAAAAAAGGAAAAAATAAAAGGAAAACATGGTTTAAGATCGAGAGACAACCTAAAAGGGAAAGGATAGCACTTTGAGAAAAGTTAGACTGAAAGAAAGTTCACCAACTCTCATTCAATACTTTCTTGATTCTTCTGAGTGCATTCAAAAAGAAAAGAGAGCATTTATTAGAAACATTTAAAGCATCCTCAAGAAGACAAGCTACAGTGACAACTATCCAAATCGAAATAGGGTTCACAGTGTTGTATTTTCTTCTTTATCTAATTTGGTGTAAGAGTTTCAGTTGGGGCTAAAACTTGAAGGGTTATCATTGTACCAAACTTAGTTTAGTTTTGGGGAGCCTTAGGTTGAAGGCTTATAAAGATTTTGATTGGTTGATCTGGGTAAAATCAATTGAATTTATTTGTGAACCCGATGAAAACAAACATGTTGTAATAAGGTGATTATAGTGAAAATTCTTAATGGATTGCTTGGGGAGTGGATGTAGGTGCTGGAAGTGCACCGAACCATTATAAATATGCTATGCTTGTATGTGTACTTCTCCTCTTGTGTGTTGGTCTTTTTTCTACTGCTTAGTAACTTTCTGATTTGCACAGTTCCTTATTTACTTTGAATATCACTTTCGAAATTTGCTAAAAGTTTTAATAACCTAATTCATCCCCCCCTCTTGGATTGTCTAGCTGGACAATAAGTGGTATCAGAGCTTGGTTCTCAACTAGAACTGATCTAATTATTAGAAGATAAAGATCATGACAACACAATTGGGAGGTTCACTTGCCGAAGGGTAATCCACCAGATTGCCACTTTTCAATGGCACAAACCATACATATTAGAAAGCACGTATGAGAATTTTCATTCAAGCTCTTGATTATGATATGTGAAGTATCATAATCAATGGGCCACACACACTCACTATTGTAGTCGATGGCATTAGCACATCCAAACCTGAAAAGGATTAGAGTGAGGAAGATAAGAGATCAATCAGCTAAATTTCAAGGCTATGAATGTTTTGTATTGTGCCTTGGATGCCAACGAGTTTAACCAAATCTCTACTTACAATTCTATAAAAAAAATTTGGGATAGACTTGAAGTCACTCATGAGGGCACAAACAAAGTTAAGAAATCTAAGATTAACATGCTAGTGCACCAATATGAGCATTTCAAAATGGAATCCACTGAATCAATCATAGAAATGTTCACTGGTTTCATTGATATAACTAACAGTCTAAAAAATCTTTGAAAGATTTATTCTAATAGTGATTTGGTAAGAAAAATTTTTAGATCTTTGCCGAAGTCATGGGAGGCAAAGGTCTCTGCAATTCAAGAGGCTAATGACTTGAATAAGCTATCCTTGGAAGAGTTGATTGGATCGCTGATGACCCATGAAATTACTATGAAGCAGCATAATGAAGATGAAGGAAAAAAGAAGTGAACCATAGCCCTCAAATCTACTGCAATTGATGAAGAAGGAGATGAGTCAACAGATGAAGATGAAGAAGATGAGGACATAGCACTGATTACAAGAAAGTTTAAGAAGTTTATAAGAAGAGGAAGGCAAGGCTTCAAGAAGAAATCCTTTAACTGAGGTGAAATAAGAAAGGACGAGGATAAAGAAAGGGAACTGCCTTTATGCTTTGAGTGAAAAAGACCTGGACATTTCAAGACTGACTGCCCCAACTTAAAGAAAAATGTCAAGAAGGCCAAAAAGAAAGCAATGATTGCAACATGGAGCGACAGCGATGAATCTAGCTCTGATGAAGAATTCGAAGATGTCGTAAACCTGTGTTTCATGGTACAAGAAAATGAGGTAAACTCCAAAATTGTTTAAGAATATTCTTTTGATGAATTACAAGATGCCTTTTACGACCTAATGAAAGAAATTAGAAAAATTTTTGGTAAAAATAAAAATCTAAAAATAACATGTGATACCTTATCCAGGAAAAAAGATGAAATTCAATAAAGAAATAAGATTTTAGTAGAAAAAAATGATTCATTGAGAAAGAAAGTTCAAATGCTAAAATCATTGGTTGATAAGTTCACATGTAGTTCTAAAAAATTAAAAATAATCTTAAATAACCAAAAATCTATCTATGATAAAGCTGGAATAGGTTATAATCCTAACAAAAAATAAAAGCTCTTAAAGAATCTTTACACTAAATCAACATCATCATATTTCTCTTCAAATATTGCTTGTTTTTACTATGGTAAGATAGGACACAAAGCACATGCATGTATTTATAGTAAAACTAATAAAAATTCAGTTTAGAAAATTTGGGTTTCCAAGGGAACCATGAATGCTAATCCTAAAGGACCCAAGAAAACTTGGGTACTTAAATCAGCCACTTGATTATTTTGCAGGAATATCTTGCAGTCGATGAAGTTGAAAGAGCATGGTATTTAGATAGCGGTTGTTCAAGACATATGACAGGTGATAAGGATCAATTCATCACTCTTGAGAAAAAGAATGGGGGATTGGTTACTTTTGGTGATAATAGAAAAAGAAAAGTTATTGGTATTGGTAAAATCAAACTTTCTCCCTCCATCTTTAAGGAGAATATTTTACTTGTTTATAACTTAAAGCATAATTTATTAAGCATAAGTCAATTATGTGACAAAGGGTTCAAAGTCATTTTTGAATCATCTCTATGCATAGTCACTAGTCCCTTTGATAATAGTATCATGTTCATTGGACATAGACATGGAAATATCTACATGATTGATCTTGATGAGATAACCATGAAGAAAGGTCAATGTCTTATTGCTAAAGATACTAAGATCAAAGAAACTACTTGGCTATGGCATCGTAGATTAGGTCATGCAAGCATACACACATTATCAAAATTGGTTACCAAAGGCTTAGTCAAAGGCTTACCTAAATTAAACTTTAAAAATGATCATGTTTGTGATGCATGTCAACTTGGTAAACAAACTAGGAAGAGCTTCAAATCCAAAAATATTATTTCAATATCTAGATCTCTAGAATTAATTCACATGAACTTATTTGGACCTACTAAGACCTCAACCCTAGGAGGGAAGGAATATAGACTTGTGATCATAGATGATTTTTCACGTTTTACCTAGGTTCTATTTTTAGCACATAAAGATGAAGCTTTTATTGCTTTTTCAAAATTCTATAGAAAGATTTCAAATGAAAAAACTCAATAATAATTAAAATCAGAAGTGATCATGATACTGAATTTGAAAATCAAAATTTTAAAATATTTTGTAATGAAAATGGAATAGAACATAACTTTTCTACTCCAAGAACACCACAACAAAATGGTGTTGTTGAGAAAAAGAATAGGACTTTAGAAGAAATGGCTAGAACTATATTATGTGAAGCAAGTCTTCCAAAATATTTTTGGGCTAAAGCCACTAACATTACTTATTATATTTTGAATCATGTTTTGATCTATCCCATTCTTAAGAAAGCCCTCTATGAACTTTGGAAAGATAGAAAGCCTAATATCAATTATTTTCATATATTTGGATGCAAATGTTTTATCTTAAATAATGAAAAAGACAAACTTGAAAAATTTGATGTTAAGTCTAATGAGGGTATCTTTCTTGGATACTCAACATCAAGCAAAGTATATAGAGTCTTCAATAAGCATACTTTAGTTGTTGAAGAATCTATTCACGTTGTCTTTCATGAATCTAACAACCTTTCATCAAGAAAGGAAGATGCTTTTGATGATGATGTAGAAAATTTAGAAAAAAATGTAAAAGAACTTATTTTGAAAGACAAACTGAATCGTGATGAAGAAAGTGAGACAAACAACAATGAACATGAAGAAGTACAAGAAGAAGGTATGAACCAAAAACATTCAGATCTGCCCAAAGAATGGAGGTATGCACATAATCATCCTAAAAACCTTATAATTGGTGATCCATCTCAAGGTGTAAGAATCAGATCTAATTTTAAAGAAGATCATGATTATCTTGCATTTGTCTCTTAAATAGAATCTAAAATAATTGAAGAAGTAGAAAATGATGCAAATTGGTTAATTGCCATGCAAGAGGAATTAAATCAATTTGAAAGAAATAAAGTATGGACACTAGTTAATAGACCCTCTAATCATCCTATCATTGACACTAAATGGGTATTCAAAAATAAGCTTGATGAAAATGATAATGTAATAAGAAATAAAGCTAGATTAGTAGCTAAAGGATATAATCAAGAAGAAAGAATAGATTTTGATGAAACTTATGCACCTATAGCAAGATTAGAGGCTATTAGATTGCTACTTGCTTTTGCTTGTTTTATGAATTTTAAATTATACTAAATGAATATAAAAAGTGTATTCTTAAATGGTTTTATTGCTGAAGAGGTTTATGTAAAGCAACTACCAGGCTTTGAAAATCATAGTCTTCCAAATCATGTTTTCAAACTCAATAAAGCATTGTATGGTTTAAAACAAGCATCAAGAGCATGGTATGATAGATTAAATAAATTTCTACTCAATAATAACTTTTATAGAGGTAGTGTAGATACTACATTATTTTTAAAAAGAAAGAAATTCGATCTGCTTGTTGCTCAAATATACGTAGATGACATTATCTTTGGTTCAACTAATGAAAATCTTTGCCGAGAAATTGCCAAGTTAATGCATGACGAATTTGAAATGAGCATGATGGGGGAGCTAACATTCTTCCTTGGGCTTCAAATCAAACAAACTAAGGAAAGCATTTTTCTTTCCCAAACCAAGTATATACAGGAAGTATTAAAGAAGTTTGGAATGAAGAATGCAAAGAAAATTGGCACACCCATGAGCCCATCTTGCAAATTGGATAAAGATGAACATGGTAAGAGTATCAATCAAAAATTTTATAGAGGTATATTTGGCTCTCTACTTTATTTAACTACTAGTAACCTGATGTATTTTTTAGTATTTGCATATGTGCTAGATTTCAATTTGATCCTAAGAAATCTCACATGATGGCTATTAGAAGAATCTTAAGATATTTATTAGGTACACAAAACTTAGGACTATGGTATTCTAAGCAAACCTCAATTAATTTAATTAATTTTTCTAATGCTAATTATGGAGGTTGTAGAATTGATAGAAAAAGTACTTTTGGTACATGTCAATTTTTTCGATTAAACTTAGTCTCTTGGTTCAGCAAAAAGCAAAATTTGATAGCTTTGTCCATGGTTGAGGCCGAGTACGTTGCATCCAAAAGTTGTTGTGCTCAACTCCTTTGGATTAAGCAACAACTTAAGGATTATGGCATTGAACAAAATAAAATTTTATTAAGATGTGATAACACAAGTGCTATAAACTTAACTAAAAATCTCATTCAACACTCTAGAACAAAACATATTGAAATTAGGCATCACTTTTTCAGAGATCATGTTCAAAAAGGTGACATAATACTCGAATTCGTTTCAACTGAAAATCAATTGGTAGACATTTTTACAAAATTCTTGAATGAAGATAGATACAATACAATTAGAGGTGACTAAGAATTTGCAATCTTCTTTGAATAATTGTTATCTCTTTATCACTCTTTCTCATAAGTTGATTTGAGTTAATTATTTGAAGATTCAAATTAATTTAAATTTTAGCTTTTTCCTTGGTTCGAGCTGGCTTGAATATACCTTCGAGCTAGCTTGGCTATCGAGCTGGCTTGATTAAAAATTGAGTTTGCTCGACGATCGGGCCCCAGTCCTATATTTAAGTCGATCCTTCTTTCCAAAAGCCTTGTTCATCATTCTGAGCCTACCCCACCTCGACCTTTTTCCTGGCTACTCTCCAAAAAATATATCGAATCACTTTTCCTCTCAATCCACATCTCAAACCCTCTCAAATCTAAGAAGGATGGCATCCAAATCTCATCCGGCAGCCTTGAAGAAGCACCGCATGGAAGAACAATCGATCGTTCACTCAAAAAAGGGAGGAACGACGAGCTCAGTGTCTTCTATTTCTTCGAATCGATCGTCAATGGCTTCCAGAGCTATCACCACTGGGAGAAAGGTCAGTTTTGAATTTTTGGATAAAGAAAACTTTCTGATTGGCTCATGGATTTGACAACAAGGGTGGAAAATGATTTCTTCGTTGGATACTCCCACTTATCCTTGACTTGTAAGGGAGTTCTTTGAAAATCTAAGGATTAGTTCAGACTCCATTTGGTCAAAGGTCAAAGAAACAAAAATCATCTTAGATCCAAGAAGATTAGGGCACTTGTTACACATGCCTCATAATGAAATTCGAGCCCCTAGTCTAGATAATGACTTTGAAGAACTTAAAAAACTTCTTGGCAGAGAAAATATTGACCATCGGGATATCCACAATGCTAACATTTTGCTAGTTGAGTTGAAGCTTCTCCACAGCCTATTCTGCAGAATTTTCTTTCCAAGGATTGGGAGATTTGATTGACTATCTTTAAAGGGTTTAGCAGTAATTATACATATGGTAAAGGAAACACCATTAAATCTGCCCTTCATGATGATAGAATAGATCAAGAGTGCTGCTGGTAGATTAAAAGAAAAGGCTTGCTTACCATATGGAATGGTCTTCACCCTCTTATTCACTGAGGCAGGTATAGACTTGAAAGGAGAAATTTCTAAAGTTCTCACTCACACTAACTACTACACCATTCAAACTCTATATCAGATAAAATTTAAGAAAGAAAATGGTGTATGGATTAGAGAAAATGAAGAAGCGCACCCTCACATCTCAGAATCATCCTCTTCTTTAGATTCAGACAGGCCTTCCTCATCAGTACCTGGTGCTCCATCATCCCTTGTACCCACATCGACACTGGGATTAGTTGCTGGAGAATGTCATCCGACTTCTGCTTGTGCTCCTGCAGCTTTTCCAAGTTTCTCAGTTGATAGTATTATAGAACAAGTTGTGGGACAAATCTCAAGAAAATTGGATGACATGTTTTTTGACCTCAAACTTCAGTTTACTCAAAGTCTGAAAGAATAGAGAATTTCATTTGAGGGATAGATCGATATGATTAGCTAGCAAATAATAAATCTATCTTAAAGACTTAAAATTTTAGAAAAGGAAAGCAATGGATCTTCTAGACAGATTGAGGTATTGATTGGAAAAGTGGTCAAGATTGGTAGAAGGGTTGAAGAACTTTTCATCACTCAGCATGGCGGCACAGACATTATGATATCAGCACTTTAAAAATTTGACAAAATGTTGGATGATCTAGCCTCTCGGATTTTTCCTCCCTCATCATAGCCTAGACCTTCACCTAGCCAACCTCAATCCTCTTCTACCAGACCCCCCTTCAGTGCCACCATTAGACCCAGACCTTTTGCAAGAGTCCAGACCAAACCAACTGCACCTTCCACCTCCTCTTCTGGTCCCATCATTGAATTTCTCTCAGACGTAGAATAGTTGACTTAGGACCAAAATCTTATCTTTTTGCCATGTTTCTGAAATGAACTCTAATGTTGTATTGTTTAGTCGTATCTTTTTGTAAACAATACAAACATGTAATAAACTTCATCTTTTAATGAAAGTTTATTAGTTTCAATGTTTGTAATGTCTGTCATGATTGTATTGCTCTATTGCTTATCCTTTTCAATGTTGACAAAAAGGGAGAGAAGAAATACTTGAGCATATAAATTGGATCTCTATTCAATTAATTATAAACTTGAGTATATAAATTGGATCTCTATTCAATTAATTATCCTTAATTAATTTAAAGATTATTATGGATAAAATGAATTCATTAAGGGAGAGCTAATGGAAGCTGTTATATATCTTAACTTTGTAAAGCATCCATCCCTTCTAATGTTTGTACATTCCAATTTATCATAATTACTTATGCATATTGAAATTTACATTATTTCTTTACATATCTCTTTCAATCCATAATATACTTTTACTTTGATATGCTCAATGCTTTGTCATCATCAAAAAGAGGGAGACTATTGCCCCCAGGAATGATTTTGATGATTACAAAACATTAGAGCATAATCTTAATACTAACACTTTTCAAGAATGCCAAAGTCTATTTTTCTTGTAGAAAGAAAAGGTCACTAAATGAATCCATAATCAAACGAAGATCTTTGAGTTATTTAGAACTATTTTTGAAATGGTTTTGGAGTAAGAAAATTCCTCTCTCAAAGCCCGAGCTAACCCATCCTTGATTCAAGCCAGCCCTGGCACGGTACGTACTTATCTCTTTGGCTTGGCACATAGTTGAGCCGGCTTAATTTGGATCTGATCCGACTATCTTAGAAAGGTAGAATATCAGTTTTGAATTACTGCTGATTGAGCCGATTCGATTTCTAGTCAAACCGACTGTCTCGGAGTGGTAGAAGACTTGTTTTGAAGTTCTACTAATCAAGCCAACTCGAAATTCCAATCGAGCCGGCTGTCTCAGATCAACAGAAATACTATTTTTGCTGATTGCTGATCAAGCCAGTCCAACATAAAATTGAGCCGGCTCTCTCAAAAGGGCAAAATGATTCTTTGCATAGAAAATATATTCGAGCTGACTCAAAGCATGAATCGAGCTAGCTCGATGGAGTCTGATAGGCATAATGGTTAGTTCTGTAGAAGTCTGCTTTCATCCAGAATCTTTTTTCAATGGCCAACTTTGATCTCCAATGGTCATAAATGGTCAAAATCCTTGTCAAATCACCAAAAGACTATTTGGAAATGATTAAGTACAAAACAAAAAAGAAAAATATAAAAGAAAAATATAGTTTAAGATCTAGAGACAACCTAAAAGAAAAAAAGATAGCACTTTGAGAAAAGTTAGACTGAAAGAAAGTTCACCAACTCTCATTCAATACTTTCTTGATTCTTCTGAGTACATTCAAATAGGAAAGAGAGCATTTATAAGAAACATTCAAAGCATCCTCAAGAAGACAAGCTACAACGATAACTATCCAAACCGAAATAGGGTTTCATGGTGTTGTATTTTCTTCTTTATCTAATTTGGTGTAAGAGTTTCAGTTGGGGCTGAAACATGAAGGGTTATCATTGTACCAAATTTAGTTTAGTTTGGAGGAACTTTAGGTTGAAGGCTTGTAAAGATTTTGATTGGTTGACTTGGGTAAAATCAATTGGATTTATTTGTGAGCCCGGTGAAAACAAACATGCTGTAATTAGATGATTATAGTGGAAATTTCCAAGAGATTACCTGAGGAGTGGATGTAGATGTTGGAAGTGCACCAAACTACTATAAATTTGCTATGCTTGTATGTGTGCTTCTCCTCTTGTGTGTTGGTCTTTTTTTCTACTACTTAGTAACTTTCTAATATGCACAGTCCTTTATTTACTCTGCATATCACTCACTAAATTTGCTAAAAGTTTTAATAATCCAATTCATCTCCCCTCTTGGGTTGTCTAGTTAGGCAACACTTAGTCTGGGAGCCGAGATATAGTTGTAAGACTTACAGATGATCAGCTCCAGATGATTTCATGGTAGGTTCCCACTCTATTATCACAATAGTTTGCCAGCACGAGTTCCTCGAGTTTTGCTTAGGGGGAGAGTACTCAGGTTCATTCCTCATCTGATTAGTCCATGGTTCCTCATGTTTCCATAGTTTTTTAGATCCTCACAGCTCAGACTGCTCACTTTGAGGAGCTTGAGGGATCAGTGTTGAGGTTGTCTAGCAGGATACTAGATTTGGCTAGTCCACAGTTCAGAGAGGACATCACGAAGATTTCAGATCTATCTGCAAAGGCTGGCAGACTTTGCAGTGCTTTGGAGAGTGGGTTTGATTTTTTGAGGAGAGAGATCAGAGGCTCTAATGAGTCTATTGATGAAAAATATGTAGGATTTCATGCATGAATTTCAAAACTTTTTAAAAATATAACATAGTAAAAGTTGTAAATTAAATCATTTAATCTACAAATGCATGTAATCTAATTACTAAACTCTATATCTAGGACCTATAACATGTCATAATGCATGCATAAATCTGAAAATATATATTTTGGTATTGATCAAATCAAGATCTAGAATAATTCTAGATCTAAACCCTAGATCACATCTAGGTGAGAGAAGAGATCAAATCTCTTACCTTTGCATGGGTTAAGAACTCCATGGTTGATTCATGTTGTTGCCTTTAGAGAAGCATATGTGTCCGACCTCTACAGATAGTCCATATGAGGCTGCAATATAAATCGGAGGTTTGTCGAACGAAGATCTGCTCGAAGTGCTAGCTTCTCGTAGATTCCTTTGGATGGTTAATCTAAAATTTATTCTTCAAATCTCTTGGACAATCTAAGAGATGAAGAATAAGAGGAGGAATAAGAAAGAAATCCAACCTTTGGATCTTTCATAAATCAAAAATAAAATATACTAGAAAAGGTCCTAAGAGAAGACAAATCTTCTCTTTCAAGACATCAACGATTGATGTCCTGAAAATATCTTTATGCTAGGACAAGGGAAGACCTTCTTTCCTAGACTTTTTTCTTGTTTCTAGATCTTACACTCTTTGATTTTTTTTTAATAGAAAAATCTCACAAAATATGGAGAAGAAGGATTCTCAAAGAAACCCTAAGAGAAGACATTCTTCTCTTCTTCTTCTCTCATTAAGACATGATCAGATCATGTCCAAAATTGATCATCCTATCCTAACATTTTAGAGCACAGATCCCTACGCCCTCTTCCTCTCTCTCTCATAGATTTTTATCATATAAAAATCATAAAGAATAAGGATAAAATAAACATTGAAAGAAAAAATATATAAGAAGAAATTCTTCTTACCTTTGTCTTCATCAAGACATGAACCTTTCATATCCTAATGAAAGACTTTTTCTCCAACAATTCTTAGCGCCCAAAACCTCCATGCCAATCCTCTCTTTTCTCAAGTTTTTATCATGGAAAAACATAGGTTGATGCCATCTCCTATCTAATAGGAGGTGCCATAAAAATAGGGAAGACTAGGTCAAAAATGACCTAGTCAAATAAGAAAAAGATGGATTCTTAGGATAGACGTGTCTTGAGTCTATGGTATGGAGATACCAGAATGAGAGTACAGATACTCGTTAGAGAATAAGGGCACTGAGCATGACCACCTCGAGTAGTCATAAGAAAGTCTACCTTCTCATCAATGACTGGCTCGATGCTGTAGTGGTGTGTCTGATTCTTTGATCTAAGGTGCATTGGCAGTTCACCTTGAGGGTGTTATAGTTTGGCTACACCCCAACTCGATCTCCTAGCCATTCAAAATCTTGAGGTGTATGTTGGCTATAGCATGTTCACTATAGAAATTGGATTGCACCAATAGAGAATCTATCTACCTCGATAGATGAGGTGTAGCTCTATGATAATCATGAGATTGAGTCATTAAGCCCATGGCCATGGCAGAATGAAGATGATAGAAAAAGTTTCTATTAGGATTTGATATTAGACTCGAATTGAATGATTAATTCATATGATGAATGTTGGGTTTGATGAGTTCACCTTAATCCTAATCCTGTTAGGGCTCAAGATAGAAGAACCCAATCACACAGGTAATGAAGGAAAAACCCTATTTTCCACTGTAGGATCGTGCAAATCTGATCAGATCTGAGATAATTTTTTTAAAAAAGTCTTAAATAATCTGATCTAAGAGTTCTCAGATCTAATCATAATTATCTAATATTAAAAATTAAAATAAAAATTAAATCAGATTTAATATCATAACTTATTTGGGTAATCTGATTACTATGCAATGATCCTGATATTTTCTGAGATTCTGGAAAGAGCCATGCACACACCTAGCCTCTATCAGTATCCACTTGAGAAAAATCTAGATGTCTTCTCCTCATAAATATTTTCTCCAAAGATTAGATCTGAATCTGATCTGAAAGTCCTTCAAAAAAATTTTTGAAGGCAGCATGTTCGTCTCACGAGCACCATCGCATAGATGCTTAATTCTTCACAAATTTGATTGGATCTTATTCTCAGATTTGTGCCTAACCTTTTAGGCATGTAGAAGAGAGGGAGAGAGAGGATAGAGGGGGCATGGGATATCTAGAATGGCAGCCTTTGGATATGAAAAATATTTCTCCGTGAAGAGCCTTGGCGGAAGGGTTCTTATACAAAAGCATAGTGCCAAGTTAGAGTCTCTCTTTGACCAAAATCCTCATTGTTTCAACCATTGGGACTCCTAGACTTGATCTCCATGAAAATCTTTAGATCTCATCTAATTTTGATGCCAAAAATCAATCTAGAAGGTAGCAACAAAAGTAGATAAGGAAGAGTCCACTACGCCTAGGACTCTTCTCTCAAGAGTTTGATCCAAATCAAACTCTATCATAACTCAGTCTAGGCATCTCTAAAAATCACAAAATTTGGTACACCAATGTATAATTCATGCTCTATCACATATCTAAAAATTAGATTAAAATAATTTCTAAAAAAATTTTTAGAAGCATCTGATCAGGTGACCCTCAATTCTCTCAAACAGGTCAACCTTTGATCCTAGTCCAATTTTGACCCTAGTCCAATTTGACTAAGAATGGATTTAATTTCTATAATTAATCTAACCTAGACTTGTTCCAATCAGATAAAAATAAATCCATTCAAACTATAAGAATGAGTCAAATCAAATTTGACTCAGTTACGATGAATCAAAAAGATTATAGAAGGAGAAAGTCAGGCTCAATCATGTGCTAGCATGATTACCTTGAACCTGATTGGATCTAATCTAAATCAATCAACTGGGTTAGCTCAATTGGTGACATCCAGACCCAAATCCTTATTTGTGTGATCTAGTTTGGTTCAATTCTATATGATAATGAGATATGTCATGATCTCCATCATCGACATCATCGAAACATCTTTCGATGGACCAGAACTTTTCTGATTCATATAATTAGAATGATTGAACATCAAAATCATCCTAATTGCTTCCAAAATCCACCAATGATGCCTAGCAGTATATGGTGGCAATCCATCAGAGCTAAAAGTGAACCTCTCGGTGCAGTTATCTGTGTGATTGGGTTCTTCTATCTTGAGCCCCGATAGGATTAGTGTTAAGGTGAACTCGTCAAACCCAATGTCCGTCATATGAATTAATCATTTGATTTGAGTCCAATGTGAAAATCCTAATAGAAATTCTTTCTATCATCTTCACTCTACCATGGCCATGGGCTTAAGGACTCAATCTCATGATTATCATAGGATTGCTCCTTATCTACCGAGGTAGATAGATCTTCTATTGGTGCAATCCAATTTCTATAATGAACATGCTGTAGCCAACATACACCTCAAGGTTCCAAATGGTTAGGAGACCACGTTATGGTATAATCAAACTATAACACTTTCGAGGTGAACTACCGATGCACCTCAGATCAAAGAACCAAACACACCACTACAGCATCGAGCCAGTTATCGATGAGAAGGTAGACTTTCTTATGACTGCTTGAGGTGGTCACGCTTAGTGCCCTCGTTCTTTAACGAGTACCTGTATTCTTGCTCCAATGTCTCCACACCATAGATTCAAGACATATCCATCCTAAGAAAGCGATCATACACTAGATCGATCACCATCCTCATGATGATCATACGGTCTAGAGCTGTTTATGAGTTAATTATGAAAATTCATGTCTCAAATTTTCAACTCTTGAAAATATGAATTATCTTTACCATTAACTCAAAGGATGTATCACAGATATTTTAAATACATACTATGATAGAAAATAACTCTTTTATTAATTTATAGTCAAAATTATAAAATTATTCTTAGAAGTATATTACAAGTGTTTAGCTAATCTGGCTTCTAGGACACACATCTAACAAACTCTCACTTGACCTAAAGCCAATTGGCTACAAATTTAAGTCCCATCTTCTCAAGGTGGACTACGATCTTCTGCTGGCTCAATGACTTTGTCAGTAGATCAGTCGCATTATCTGTAGTATCGACACTCTTGACCTCGACGTATTCTCGAGGTAATCATGGATGAGGTGGTATCGCCGCTCGATGTGCTTAGATTTCTGATGAAACCTTGGCTTCTTAGCTAGGGCTATGGAGCCATTATTGTCGCAAAACAGAGGGATGACATCTGATGGCATCACTTTGAGCTCTGCAGTGAATTTCTAGTACCAGAATACCTCCTTTGCAGCTTTCGACACAGCGATGTACTCTACTTCCATGGTGGAATCTGCTATCACCATCTACTTGGAATTTTTTCAACTGATAGAACCACCATTATAAATAAATAAACTTCCAAATGTCAACTTTTGATTATCTATATCGAACATAAAATTCGAGTCTGTATACCCTAGACCTGGAGTTCTCCATTACCAAATACTAGAAACATATCCTTAGTTCTTCTCAAGTACTTAAGGATACATTTCATAGAAGTCCAATGCTCTTCACCTAGATTCGACTGATATCTGCTCGTAGCACTCACAGCATGGGCAATTTTAGGTCGCATACATAGCATGGCGTACATGAGGCTCCCTATTGCTGAAGTATAAGGGATCTTGCTCATACGTTCAATCTCCTCAGGTGTGTTGGGACACATCTTCTTAAAGAGATGAATGCCATGTCTGAAGGGTACTAAACCCCTCTTAGAGTTTTCATGCTACACCTCTTCAGCACCTCCTCTATGTACATTTTCTGTGAGAGATCCAGCATCCTATTTGGTCTATCTCTATAGACCTTAATTTCTAGAATAAAGGATATCTCTCCTAGGTCTTTCATGAAGAATTCTTTAAACAACCACATTTTGATCGTAGACAATATGGGAATATCATTCTCAATTAGGAGGATGTCATCCACGTACAATATGAAAAAGACAACAGCGCTCCCACTGACCTTTTTGAAAACATAGGACTCCTTCTCGTTCTTGATGAATCTAAATGATTTGATCACATCATTGAAATGAGCATTCTAGCTCCGAGATGCTTGCTTAAGTCCATATATGGATCTTTGCAGCTTGCAGATCTTGTGATCAGTATCACTGGATGTGAATCCCAGCGGCTGTTCCATATAGATATCTTTATCAAGATATCCATTTAAGAATGCCTTTTTCACGTTCATCTACCAAATTTTATAATCAAAATAGGCTGCAACAACATGCAATGTGCGGATGGATTTGAGTATGACTATTGGCAAAAAAGTATCCTCATAGTCAATGCCTTCACACTGACTATACCCTTTCACTACGAGTCTTGCTTTGAATGTCTCTACATTTCTATCGACACCTATCTTTTTCTTGAAGATCTATTTACACCCAATAGGTACTATACCTTCAGGTGCATCTACCAAGGTCCAGACTTGGTTTAAGTGCATTGAGTCAATTTCTGACTTCTTTGCCTCATCACCATGAACCCCTTTTTCTATGAGGAATATTTTTTCTACGTCCTCTAAAATAGAACCTAAGTATCTTTCAGGAGGACGAAAATTTTTTTTTGATCTACGAGGTGGATGAGGTATTGATTGGACTGGCTCAATCTGATTTGGTTCCATAGGTTCCTTGGCTCATGGCTCTTGGGAGACTTTCTCTTCGAGCCTAGTCTGTCTTCTGATGCCACCATCTCGAATAAACTATTTTTTAAGAAAAATGGCATGTCGACTCACAATCACATTGTGATCTTTCGAAAGATAGAAAAAATATCCTAATGACTCTTTAGGATATCCAATAAATCAAGCTCTAAAGGACCTAGATTCTAATTTGTTTGCCTGTTGTCTCTTGAAATAGGCTAGACAACCCCAAATTCTGAGATAACTTAGACTTGGTTTCTTACCATGCCATATCTCATACGGTGTAGTAGGAACGATTTTAGATGGAACCCTATTCAGTAGATATATAGCGGTCAACAGACTATGTCCCTAAAGAAACTCAGGAAGGTTTGTGAAGTTCATTATGGATCGAACCATATCTAATAGGATCTGATTTCTCCATTCTGAAACCTTGTTGAGTTGAGGCATTCTAGATGGAGTCCATTGAGAGACTATGCCATTATCTTTAAGATAGTCTAGAAATTCTTGACTAAGATATTTTCCTTCTTGATCTGATCGAAGAACTTTAATAGATTTTTCTGTTTGTTTTCTACTTTGAGTCTAAATTTTTTGAACTTTTCAAAAGCTTTAGACTTATGTCGCATCAAATACACATACCCGTATCGAGATAAATCATCGGTAAAGATGATGAGTAGATGTAATTATCCCTGGTTGGCACATCAAATGGGCCACATACATCAGTATATATTAGGGCAAGTAGGTCTGTGGCCCTTTTCCTATGTCCCATAAAAGGAAGCTTGGTCATTTTGCCATGAAGGCATGATTCACAAATCGGATATGACTCGAAAGTCAATGGACTCAATAGCCTAGATTTCTCCAATTTGTTAATCCTATCTTCAGCTATATGACCTAGCCTAAGGTGCCAAAGATGCCTATCATTTAGACTATCCCTAGGTCACTTTGATCCTATGTCATTCATGTTTTGCTCGATATTAAAAATAGAAACATCAATATATAACTGATAGAGATCATTTATAAAGAAATCACTTACAATTTTATTTCTTTCATAAAGAATATTATAATGATCCTTAAGAAAACTAATTACATAGCCTTTTTGTGCTAAACATGAAATAGAAATCAAATTGCTGCTTGCTGCAGGCATATAAAAATAGTCCCTAAGTACTAAGTCTAATCCTGACGATAATCACAGAGGATAGATTTCCACGACCATAATAGTAAATCTTGCTCCATTTTCAATGCATAGGATCATCTCACTATCCCTCAGCCTCCTACTATCCTCAAGATCTTGCATAGAAGTGCACAAGTGAGCACTAGAACTAGAGTCAAGCATCCAATTGGATGTAGAAAAAATTATAAGATTAGATTCTATAACGAGCATACCTTTAGAAGGACCTGCCTCCTTATTTTTCAGGCTAGCCAGGTAAAGAGAGCAATTCTACTTTCAATGGCCATCAGTGTTACAATGAAAATATTTTTTTTTGTCAGCAGTCTTCTTCTTCGGCTCTGCCTTCTTCTTTTTCCCACCATTCATCTTCTGCTTCTTCATGGACTTTTTCTTCTTCTTTTCAAAAGACTTTTTCTTAGAAGAAGTCTACTCCACAGCAAGTACTGAGTCTTTAGAATCTTTCATAGAAAGCTCTACAGTAACCAGCATATTCATGATCTCAACCAAGATTTTCTGAAGTTTATGCATATGGTAGTTCATGATGAACTACCCATACGCATCAATCAAGGACTATAAAATTATGTCAGTCCATAGATCCTGATCTAACTTGACACCATGCTTTTCAAGCTCTTCTAAGTCCTTGATCATCATCAGATAATAATCTTGGACCGACTGCCCATCATGCATCTAAGCCTTAAACAGTCTCTTAGTGACTTGATATTTGTCTATGCGACTCTATTCATCAAACAACTCTTGTAGGTGAGCCAACATTTGGCGGCTAATCTTAATATCTTCAGGTTGGCACTAGAGCTCAACAAACATCGAGCCCAATATGTAATACATAGTTTTGTTATCTTCATCCATCCACTTTTCGAGAGACGCTCTCTAATCAGTGGATGGATAGGCTTGTAAGGTGGGAGGATCCTATTCCAACATATGAGTCAACTTTTTGAAACTCAAAATAATTTTGAAATTCTGGAGCCAATCCTTGTAGTTGGATCCGATCAATCTATGGGTGTTCAGGATATGGGCTAGTGGGTTGGACGCAAACATCTTCTTGTAGAGAGTCAAAATTTTTGATTAAATTTTATAATTAGACTTAATCAATTTATTTAGGAGTTTTATTTTTAAATAAATTAAGCTCTCACTATTTTCTTAAATTTCTATACTTTCTTGGTAGAGATGCAAAAATCTTCATGATTATTAATTTTTAGTGGGTGGTGTGGTCTCACAAATTGACTCATCACCTTACCTAACAGTTATTGGTGATGGATCAATCGATGAGTGAACAACTCTTGTCCAATGATTCTCTAATCATGGTGCATCCAAATCTATTGTCTAATTCATGAAGCTCACCATGCTCGAAATATTGCCCCACTCCTTAGTTAAGTTAGACCCACCATTTGCATATATTGGATTTTTTTTTGGGTCCCTCACCGTATTTAGAATATTGAGCCCAATCCATCCTCCAATCCATAGCATCTAATGCCTAATAGACATGGTTGCATCTTCTCGGTGTAACTGAACCACTTTATATAGCCGAGAATAATTAACCCCAAAAAGGACCCACACATCTACAATGGTGGAAGATCTTAGACTTAATATTTTTTTAGAAAGATTTAATTTAGGCCTCTTTAAACTTGACTTGACTTAGTCATAACAATTATGACTAATCTAGTGGTATGGGTTGGCTTGAATTGTTAGCCACCTCAAATCAGAACTAGGTCGACATAAATGGCTAGGTAAGTGAGATCGGTGGAAGGAATATGCCATTAACTCGATAAGAATGTATTCAGATTGAGTAGCTTCCAATTAAAAATCAGTCGATCATATCTATCAGACTTATCTTAGATATCAAATTATTGAATTAAAACCAATTAGATTAGCCCACAATCCAAACTCGAATCATGGAGTTAAATTAGGTCTTGACTTGATCGAGTCACATCTCAACGTGATTCAATCTTGATCCAGACTTAATTCTATTAGATTGGTCAAATCTAATCTTTCTTTGATCCCACCTAACCAATTCTTGATTCGATTTGATCAATCGCTAGACCTAATTGAGCTATCCAAGTTCGAATCCAATTTTATGAATATGTCTTAGATCTAAAAATTTATAATTTTTAGATCTAATTAATTTTATAATTTTAATTCTTAATTAAGTTTTGAATTCATGAACAAAATATGTAATAAAAATTTTAAAATTTTAGGATCTAGAATTTTGCAGAAAAATAAGTTCTGATTTCTGATTAATCGCATAGCACCTCTACATGCCATAAGAACATCCCATCGAATGAGAGGAGAGGGCCTTTAAATTCTTTTTCTTATGACCAAACGACCATGGAAAACTTCTTAATCAAAAATATAATTTTCTACTACAAAACTAATTAGATTATATATCACATATAAAAAGATCTAACTAATACATGTCTTGTATACATCTCATGTATCATCAATATGCATATTTTCAGATCTAAAATATCACATATTAAATCTAAAAAATAAAATTTTAAATTTGATCATATCAAAATTAAAACTATTCTAGACATCTTATAGAAATAGTCTAAGCATGCATCTTTCATATCTCATATGAAATAAAATAAAAATTAAAAAATATATATTTTATTTTTTAGATCTGGTTATAATAATTATAACATCAAAAAAATAAAAATTAAATAGATCTAAAATTATATTTAATTAAATTAAATACATGATCATACTAGACTACACATAGAACTATTCTATACCTAGTCTAGTCATACATCTTATATATATTAGATCTAAAATATTTAATTTTTTTAATTTTTTTGATTTTAGATCCAATCACATCTGATGTGATATTTAAAATCTTTTAATATCAAATTATAAATAAAAATAAAATTAGATCTAAGGTAGATCTGAAGAATTGCTAATCTGGCTCTTATACCAGTTGAAGGAAAAATCCTGTTTTTCACCGTAGGATCGTGCAAATCTGATCAGATTTAAGATAAATTTTTTTAAAAATTTTTTAAATAATCTAATCTAATCTAAGAGTTCTTAGATCTAATCATGATAATCTAATATTAAAAATTAAAATAAAAATTAAATCAGATTTAATATCATATCTTATTTGGGAAATCTGATTATCCTGCGATGATCCTGATATTTTCTGAGATTTTGAAAGGAGCCATGCATGCACCTGACCTCTACTGGTATCTACTTGAGAAGGATCTAGATATCTTCTTCTCATAAATTTTTTTTCCAAAGATTAGATCTGAATCTAATCTGGAAGTTCTTCAAAAAAATTTCTGAAGGTAGCATGTCTGTCTCACGATGTGTAAATGCTAAACTCTTTACAAATTTAATTGGATCTTGATTTTAGATTTGTGCCTAACTTTTTAAACATGTAGAAGAGAGGGAGAGAGAGAGGATAGAGGGGGTGTGGGATATCTAGAATGGCAGCCTTTGGATATAAAAAATATTTCTCCAT
This sequence comes from Cocos nucifera, assembly GCA_006176705.1. Classification (NCBI taxonomy): domain Eukaryota; kingdom Viridiplantae; phylum Streptophyta; class Magnoliopsida; order Arecales; family Arecaceae; genus Cocos; species Cocos nucifera. Next base: position 690,331 of record QRFJ01000184.1, read on the forward strand.
GAAGAGCCTTGGCGCAAGGGTTCTTATACAAAAGCATAGCGCCAAGTTAGAGTCCTTCTTTGATCAAAATCCTCATTTTCTCAACTAGTGGGACTCCTAGACTTGATCTCCATGAAAATCTCCAGATCCCATCTAATTTTGATGCCAAAAATCAATCTGGAAGGTGGCGGCATGAGTAGATAAGGAAGAGTCCACTGCGCCTAGGACTCTTCCCTTAAGAGTTTGATCCAAATTAAACTCTATCATAAATTAGGCTAGATATCTCCAAAAATCATAAAATTTGGTACACCAAATTTATTATTCGTTCTCTAACACATATCTAAAAACAAGATCAAAATAATTTCTATAGATTTTTCTAGAAGTATTTGATTTGGTGACCCTCAATTCTCTCAAACAGGTCAACTTTTGACTCTAGTCCAATTTGACTATGAATGGATTTAATTTCTATAATTAATCTAACCTGAACTTAAGTCAGATAAAAATAAATCTATTCAAAATATAAGAATGAGTTAAATTAAATTTGACTCGGTTACAATAAAACAAAACGATTATAGAAGGAGAAAGTCAGGCTTAATCATGTGCTAGCATGATTACGTTGAACCTGATTGGATCTAATTCAAATCAATCAAACTGGATTAGCTCAATTGATGATATTTAGACCCAAACCCTTATTTTTATAATTCAATTAGGTTTAATTTTGTATGTTAATGAGATATGTCATGATCTCCATCATCGACATCATAGAAATATCTTTTGATAGACCAAAACTTTTTTGATTCATACAATTAGAATGATTGATCATCAAAATCATTCTAATTACTTCCAAAATCCATCAGTGACATCTAGCAATATATGGTGGTAATCCATCAAAATTGAAAGTGAACCTTTCGATGCAGTTACTTATGTGATTGGGTTCTTCTATCTTGAGCCCCGACAGGATTAGGGTTAAGGTGAACTCGTCAAACCCAATGTCCATCATATGAATTAATCATTCAATTCGATCCAATGTGAAAATCCAAATAGAAACTCTTTTTATCATCTTCACTCTGCCATGGCCATGAGCTTAAGAACTCAATCTCATGATTATCATAGGGCTGCTCCTCATCTACCAAGATAGATAGATCCCCTATTGGTGCAATCTAATTTCTACAATGAACATGCTATAGCCAACATACACCTCAGAATTCTAAATGTTTAGAAGATCGAGTTATGGTATAGTTAAACTATAGCATCCTCAAGATGAATTACCGATGCACCTCAGATCAAAGAATCAGACACACCACTGCAGCATCGAACCAGTCATCGATGAGAAGGTAGACTTCTTTATGACTGCTCGAGGTGGTCATGCTCAGTGCCCTCATTCTCTAACGAGTATCTATACTCTCGCTCTGATGTCTCCACACCATAGATTCAAGATACATCTATCCTAAGAAAATGATCGTACACCAACCTTTTAGATTGATCACCATCCTCATGATGATCCTACGATCGTGAGCTGTTTATGAGTTAACTATGAAAATTCATGTCTCAAATTTTCAACTCTTAAAAATATGAATTATCATTACCATTAACTCAAAGGATATGTCACAAACACTTTAAAATATATTATGATAGAAAATAACTCTTTTATTAATTTATGTCAAAATTATAAAATTGTTCTTAAAAGTGTATTATAAATATTTAGCCAATCTGGCTTCTAGGGCACACATCTAATAGGTAACTACACTGAGAGGTTCATCTTTAGTTCTGATGGATTGTCACCGTATACTACTAGATGTCACTAATGGATTTTAAAAGCAATTAGAATGATTTTGATGATCTATCATTATAATTGTATGAATCAGAAAAGTTCTGGTCCATCGAAAGGTGTTTCGATGATGTCGATGATAGAGATCACGATATATCTCGTTACCACATAGAAATAAATCTAACTAGATCACATAAATAAAGGTTTAGATCTGGATATCATCAATTGAGCTAATCTAGTTCGATTGATTTGGATAAGATCCAATCAGGTTCAAGATAATCGTGCTAGCACACGATTGAGCCTGACTTTCTCCTTCTATAATCTTTCTAATTCATGTCAAATTTGATTTAACTCATTCTTGTATCTTGAATAGGTTTATTTTCATCTGACTAGAACCTATCCAAATCAAATTAATTGTAGAAATTAAATCCATTCATAGTGCAAATGGACTAAGATCAAAAGTTGACTTATTTTAGAGAATTGAGGGTCATCTGATCAGAGGCTTCCAGAAAATTCTCTAGAAATAATTTTGCTCTAATTTTTTAATATGTGATTGGGCTGAAGTCATACTTTGGGTGAGCCCAATTTCATGATTTTTTGTGATGCCTAGATTTGGTTTCTAATAGAGTTTGATTTGGATCAAACTCTCGATGGAAGGAGTCCCATGCACCATGGACTCCTCCTTATCCTTTCTTCACACCAACTTGGGAGGAGTTTTGGGTGACAAAACCTAATGAAGATCAGGTGGGTGATGTGGGTTATTAGATTGGAGTCCTAGATGATCAAGCAAATGAGTTGCTTGATCACTTAGGAGTCTAGATGGTGCAAGGAACTTGTATAAAAACACCTACGCATAAGGCCCTTGTAGAATTCTGATTGCCATGTCCATATGCTGCCGCCCCTTCCATCTCCCATGCCCCCTAAGATCCTCTATCTTTCCTTCTTCTACATGCCAAAGGTTGGGCACAAATCAGAGAAGAAGATCTAATCAAATTATGAAGAGTTCAGCATCTACGCGATGGTGTTCGTGAGACGGACAAGCAGCCTTCTCAAATTTTTTGAAGATTCTTCAGATCAGATTTAGATCTGATCTTTGAAGAAAAGATTCATAAGGAGAAGATATCTAGATCTTACCTGAGTGGATACCGATAGAGGCCAGGCATGTGCGTGGCTCTTTCCAGAATCTTAGGAAAGATCAGGATCATCGTAGGATAATCAAATTACCCAAACAAGATAAGAAATTAAATCTAATTTAATTTTATTTTTAGTTTCTAATATTAGATCATCATGATCAGATCTAAAAACTCTTAGATTTGATTGGATCATTTAAAAATTTTAAGAAAAATTTACCCTAGATCTGATCAGATCTACACAATCCTGTGGCGAAAAATGAGATTTTCCTTTAGTGTGGAGACCTTTTAGGCATGGAAAATATTACACAAAGATCTAAAAATAAATTAGTGGGCATGGAACATCATAACGGTGCAAAGAAAGAAACAAGAAATCCTAGTCCAACTAGGATTCTCATATATTGACTAGGTCAAACTAATTTTAAATCTAATTAAAATAGGATTTGTGCAATCCTAATTATGGATGATCCTAGTCTAACTAGGAATCCAATTAAATCAAGTTTAAATCATATTTAAATCTGATTTAAATCTTAACTTAATTAAAAATTAGGTACACTCAAATCCTAGTCCAATCAAAAATTATTTTTTTCTTGTAATTGACTTATCCAATAAATCAATTAAACTTAATCTAATTAAGTCCAAATCAATTCTAATTAAATTTAATTTAATTAGACTTAATCTCAACCTAATTGCTGAATCAAATTAAGCCAATTAGTAATCAATTGCCAATCGATCCTCCTGTAATACTTGCATTAGGTCAAACATTAATTATATTGATAGTTTGACCAAAGAACGATTCTCAATCATCGATTAACCATCTGATTAGGTTACAACCTCTTATGTGTATGACCCTATAGGTTCAAACCTAAATCGGTAGCATAGAAACCAATTTCTATACTAATCAAAGTAACCATCTAGCAATGATTTTCGACATCTAGATTGGTCGAATGTATACAAAGCAACATTCTTAGAATCCTGGCCCATGGTTATCGTATAATTCATCCCTTTAACCAATAATGCTCAAGATGACTTTGAGTATGCTGTCAACATTCATACAAATCATCTCTATTATGTCTCAAAATTTTGCAAATTTCATGACTCCTCACGAGGATTATCCAAGCTTAGGTTATGCTAAATTGAAACACAATGAGTCATTCTCTTTCTGAAGTTAATCAAGAGTGGTCAATCCCATCTTGACACACACACCGACTCTATAAATATTTAACTGTACCCAAAAATCTTTCGAATCTATATTAGAAATATAGGCAGTCCGGTACCAAAGTATAGTGAGTTGCTTGCAAGTCACTGTAGTGATCTCAGGTTGGAGGAACACTCATATCCATTGGCCTTAGCTAGCTACTCTTGATAGTAGAATGCTACATTAGTCACATTCAGTGTGGATGTACTCCTATATCTCATCTGAATGCTATACCAGTGTCTCCACATCACTTAGTTATGAGGACAACCAATGCATATGGCATACAGTGACCTACACTCGATAAGTTATCATTCTTATTAATAAGTTATCATTTGATCATTAATAGTTTAAGAACCATCTGATAAATCCTTCTTTATCGATTGATTGTAGTTCTAAAAACTTCATCATAATTTTGGAGTTCATTTAAGAAAGATAGAACTTTTATGATGAACTAGCCAAATAACTATTATTATTAGATAATTTATATACTAATTCTAATTATCTACCATTTAGATGATTGGTTTTAGAATACATTTTTCAACAACTCCTACTTGGACTAAAGTCAATCAAAATAATATCAAATATCTTATCTTCCACTTGAGTTCATAGAACTCCTTAGTTCTGAGGCCCTAGCAAATGGGTAAGTTAAGTTCTCCTTTTTCAACAATCTTCCAAAAATCGACGTCATCCTGATCTAAAATCAAAGGTGATAGCGATGCAGAATATGCTGGTTCTTCGATTCTTTTGTCTAAGCTATGGTTTCAGTGCTACAATAGGACTGGACCATCAATGAAGGGTGCCACTCCCAACCTACTAATGAACCTCAGCAACTACACAGCTTACATGGCAATATCATATGCCATAATGTACTCTACATCACTTACTGAATAGGTTATAGTATCCTGCATGAAATCTTTCTAGCAGATTTCTCGTGTAATTAGGATATGACCTAACACTCTCATGTTGTCATCTTGTTCTGATTGAAATTAAAATATCCACATATTTTAAGTCAGTATTTTCATATTTGAGTCACTTGATCTTAGTATTTTTCAAATACTTAGGAATTATCTATACAATGTTTCAGTGATTTTCACTTGGATCAAACTAGTATTTACTCACTATCATTAGTGTGTTGGAAATATGTCCCAAAGCCAATCATCAGTCTATTGATGGTTGGGCTATACATTTATAATTGTATATGAATTATAAATTAATAAAAATTATTTTAGCATTTTTTTCATCATAAATTCTATTATCTTCTAATGAACTCCTCTATTGTGATGAAGTCCTTAGGACTATCTAGATTCGATAAAGGAGGATTTATCATTTAGTCCTTAAATTATTCACGATCAAAAGATACGTTGTTTCTTAAGACGACAACGTTTATCAAGTATAGGTCATTGTGAGCCATATAGATTGATTGTCCTCATAACCAAGGAGTATTGAGACACTGGTATGGCATGAAAGTGAGATGTATGGGTACATCTGCACTGAACGTGACCAACTCTGGAGCTTTTCTCCTATCAAGATTAGCTCCGATGGAATATGGGTATAAGTGTCCCTCTAACCTGAGATCACCATGGTGACTTTCAAGCAACTCACTGTGCTTTAGTGCCGGACCACCTGAATTTTTAATTCAGTGATGGAAGATTTTTAAGCGCAGTCAAGTACTTGAGGAGTCGATGCGTGTATCAAGATGGGATTGACCACTCTTGATTTTAGGAGCTATGTTCAATTATAATTCAATTTAGCAAATCCTTGACTAGGGTAGTCTTAGTGAGGAGTCATGGGACTAATTGCTTTGAGACATGACATGGATGTATTTACTAGGACTGACAGTCTAACCCTGAGTCATCTATTACACAGAGGTCACAGGGATGAATTATATGGTAACCATAATCCATAGATTCGTTGATATTGTGTTGTGATAAATTTGACCTACCCGGACATTGGGTACCATTGCTAGATGGTTGCATCAATTAGTATAGAAAATTAGTTTCTGTGCTACCAGCTTAGGATTCGAATCTATGGAGTCACACATAATAGGAGTTACTACCTGATCTAGAGTCCTAATGGACTGAGACTCTGAGTTTCACTCATCTAAGACTCTCTAATCAAGAGTTCCATTGGTCTGAGACTCTATGATCATGAGTACCATTGATTTAGGATACTAGATTCAAGAGTCCAACTGGATTGGGACTCCTCAAGAGTTTCATAGTGATGAAACTCTATTTCCCAAACTCTCATTTGATTGGGACTCTATATTTATTAGAGGATTAATTAGCAATTTGATTATTGATTAGCTCAATTTGATTGAGGGATGAGGATTTGATCAAGTTTGATCGAATTGAATTTGATTAGTTTTGACCCGATTAGATCATGAGTTGACCTAATTGCTATGGAAGATTTGATCCTGATTTGATCAGAAGCTGGACCAAATTAATTTTTAATTTGATTAAAAATTAAATAGATTGAGTTAAGCCTAATTTGATTAGATTTAATATGGTCTAGTTGATTTTGAATTAATTTGGTTTGGTTGAAATCAACTTGGACTAATTTAAATCCTGTTTGAATTCAAACCTCCCCATACGCCACCTCATGTTTGACTTTTCTACCTTGCCCATGCCCACCTTTATTTTTATACATAAGTTTCTCTCATGAAGAGAAGAAATTTGTGTCCCATTTCTTTCTCTCTTTGATCTGATCAAGTGTTGGACTAGTTCAAACTTTTTTAGAATTTTGAATTCATAGAGGTTGGTTTGGTTGAAACCTCTCTCTCCCTCTTATCCTTATCTCCACTTCCTTCTCTCTTTTTGGTCATCAATTTTTTAAAAAAAAATGGGCATGCATGTAGAAGAAAACTCCTTCTACATGTGAAATAGGTGGTATGGGCATTAGAATTGGATAGGCTTGCATTTGAATTCAAATACTAGAAGTTGTTTGAAACTAGTTCAACCAATCTTAGTCTATCCACTCCATATAGAATTTCTACTTATTTTTCATGCAATAAATTATGAGGATTTTTGTGCATGAAGCCAGAGGGGTTATCATTCTATGGTAAAAATTTGAATGTGATTAGGTATTGGTTTTAGATAAAAAAATCCTAAAGTTAAGGTGAGCAGGGTCCTATAGCACTTTATTTTTCCTTCATGCTTCTATTCTCTTCTAATTTTTATCTTTAAGAACACTCAATTTTTAGATATGATCTAAGTAGAATTTATAGATTTGAAAGTCAACTTTCTATAAAAACTTATTTCATAAAAAAACTCCACACAGAGAGGGCATGAGAGGGTTTTCAGTGTGTCAAGATTTTTGGGCTGAGTGAAACCCAAGATTTGGGAATCTGGGTTCAGATGGAGAGATCGAGTGCTATGAGCATCAGATCGCCACAAAACTTTATACATCATCTCATCATCCTCCAAAAAATAAGTTTTAATTTTTAAGTGCATCCAAAACTTTAGAAAGTAGATGATCGATCAAATCAATCATGATCAGCCATCAAAGGCCCCGTCGAGGAGTTAGCACTCCAGTGGGGCTGATCGGGATCAAGAGCTCTGTGTGGACCAACCATAGAGATTGGACATGTGTACGGCTATGGTAAAACACCAGAGCATTATCTAATGGATTCAGATTATGGTGATTAGCTATCCATAAAAAGGTATTATATTCTGAACACATAGATGTAGTAAATAGTTTATTGCATAGTTTTATTTTCAGATCTATATGAATGCATCATATTATGTTTAGATCCTTGGTGTAAGGTTTAATATTTTGATATGATCAATAGATAATTAATTAAATTAATTACTTCTTTGCTGCATCTTTGCTATTTTTGAAAATTTTTTTTGAAAGTAACACTAGAAACCCTACACTACATCTTTCAAATGGTATCAGAGTAAGGTTCGCTAAACATGATATGCTTACATGTTTAGATTAATAATTTAGATTTGATCTAAATATTAATCTAATAATCTAATTAATTAGATCTAAAAATTAAAATCAAGATCTCATAGACTGAAGGTTGTCCTGCTGTAGGGTTTATCCCTTATAGTGAAAAGATTGTTCTAGTACATTGCTAATCTAAATTATTAATTATAAAATCTTAGATCTAATCTAATATTTTTATGATCTGATTAAATAAGGCTTTAATCTAATTTTTAATCATAAATGCATATTTAGATAGGATCTAAAGTTTGATTCATGAATTAGTATTATGTAGTGTACATAATTTTAGATTAAATCCTACAACTAGTATTGTTTATGAATTGAGCCGATTCAATTTTAAAGTGAGTCGACTCAATTGGTGAACAATACTAAGTTATAAAAAATATTTTAAAATTTTAAAAAATATTTTTAAAATACTGAACCCTAACCCTCAGCCCATAAACTTTAAAATTAAGTATAATGATTTAATATCTAGAATTATGAATTAAGACTCTAAATCATCAATCACAAAACATGGGTTATTGGGTTAGTTGAATTAAGTCCATTAATTGGATTAGACTGAAGGTTAGTTAAAGAATAGACTAATTTAGAGTAATTGATCAAATCTAATTAAATATTAATTTAGATTAGGTCAAGGACTCTATAGAATCAATTACACTAGTTATAATTGGTCAAGTCCATGCCTTTAACAAAGACCAAATGGACTTGATTCGTGGTTACGAAGTCGAACCTGTAATTATTAGATTGATCAAATTGAAACTAATTAACCGAATGGTGTCTAAGATAAGTCTGGTAGTTTGACCAGTGGTTTTTAATTAGGAGCTACTTGCATTGATTCGGTCTTTGATGAGTTAATGGCATATCCCTTCCACTGATCTTACTTACCTGACCATCCTGGTGAATTAGATTTTGATTAGATCACTTGATGATTTGGACTCACCCATGTCAATTAGGTAAATCAATCTGACTGATTTAGGTGCTCCTAATGCCAGCTTAGATTAGATCTTTTTTTAATCTGACTTTGTGAAGTCAGTGGGAGGATCAAAATTGGCTTGCTGCATTTCTCTCTCTTCTTAAAATATGTTAATTAAATCTTCTAAAATTATTAGATCCTTAAAAATAAAATAGTTATATAGATAACTAAATCATAGCCTCCCATTAAGTTGAGTGATAATAGGTTCACTAGTGTAATGATCATTAGAGGCCCAAAGGCCTGGTGATTACTGACTAATAAAATTATTATTCATCAAATTATAATTTGGTTAAGTCTTTCTGATGGTGGTAAGGTTGGCCGACCAAAGTCGGGCTTGATCATTTATTGGTTAGATAAAATTAAATATGGTCATGTTAATGGTTGGACCTAACCAAACTTTTTCAGTGGAAGTTAAAGCCTACTGATTAGGTCTCTAAAGCAAAATTAAAATTACTAGAAGTTGTTTAGAGAAATAATTGATTTTGAATCTACTCATAGATGCATATGGGTTGACCAATCAAAGTTAGGCTCATGTGTAGTCTATGTGGATTTTAGTACCTACTAAGAAATTAAAGTAATTCCTCGAATTAGAGGTAGAGGCTATCAATTCATATAAAATAGTGGAAGAACCTTTAGACTAAAGTCTAAATCTTTAGGATAATTGATTCATATACTAATTAAATTTGGATTTTCTTTTTATCCAGAAATGGCCACTAACCTGTCGCTCCAATCATTGTTAAACAATGATAAATTAATGGGATCCAACTTCGATAGCTAGTATCGTAAGTTGAAAATCATCCTAGTGTTAAGAATATGCGCTCTTCCCATATGGATTGGCATGGCCGTTGGTAATTAGCCAAGCAACAAGGAAGTACTTTTTAGAGATCTTTGCGGAAGCACAATCAAATAAATCAAGGAATAAAGAAGAAGAGAAGAAGAGATTTATAGGAGAAAAGAGCTTTTATTTAGTATATTTCAGCACCCTTACAACGTTGACATATTTTTAGTATATATACTTTACAAAAGGTCAAGCCCAAGCTCATAGAAAAACTCTCCAAATCCAATTAACCCACGTACATAAAACAATAACCCACGAAAACTGAGCCGACCTAATTTCAGACTGAGCCGGCTAACCTGCGATTGGGTCGGCTAAGTCTGGGACTGAGCTGACCCAGTTGTGTACCATGCCAATAGCCTAAAAATGCTGCTCTCTGTCTGAATTTTCCTCTAAGACCTAGTCGACCCAGTTCTGGACTAAGTCGACCTAGTTTCCAACTGAGCCAGCTCAGTCTCAGAGTGAGCTGGCTTAGTTTCTAAACTTTACTATTGAGACTGATTCTTCTTCCGGCTCGCTCCCATCTTTTCATGATCTATCTTCTCGTGTTTCCAAGATTTGGGAGTGCCACTTCTGAGCTCACATTCTCCATCTTGGTGCTTCCAAGTCCTTGTGAACTCATCTCTTCTTAATAGACCCATCCGTGCCACACATCTCTGAAAGCTGTCCTTGGGGAGTACCTTTATGAGTGCATCAAACTGATTCTCCTTGGTATGGACCTTCATCAGTTCCACTTCACCTTCCTCCACCAGCTTTTTGATCCTATGGTACCTCACGTCTATATGCTTTGTGCGCGCATGATAGACTGGGTTCTGTGCCAACAATAGAGCACTCTAGCTATCACTGAATAGTGTAACCTTGCTCTGCTCCATCCCCAACTCATCAATTAGCCTCCTAAGCTAAAGGACTTCCTTTGCAGCCTCCGTTATTCCAATGTACTCGATCTCTATGGTAGACAAGGCCGTGATTGGCTGAAGGATTGATCTCCAAGACACCAGTCCACCATATATGCAGAAGAGGTATCCAATAGTAGACATCGTTGTATCAAGATAACCAGCATAATTTGCATCAATAAATCCTTCTAGAGGATCTAAACCTTCATACATCTTCATAGATTATTCTCCAAATCCTTCCGACTGCCCACCAAATACCAAACCATAATTCCTTGTTCCATGTTGATATCTTAATATCCATTTCATTGCTTTCCAGTATTCCTTCCCAGGGTTAGCCATGTATCTACTAACCGTGCTCACAGCATATGCTATATCTAGTCTATATCATACCATAGTGTACATCACACTATCTATAGCTTTTGCATAAGAAACTTGTTTCATGTACTCTCTCTCCTCTTCTGATTGGGGGCACTATAACTTGGAGAGAGACATATGGCTCGGCAATGGCGTCTCTGCAGAATTGGTCTTCTCCATCCCAAACCTCTCCAGAACCTTCTGGACATATTTTTCTTATGACAAATGGAGCACTCCTTTGCACCTATCTCTGCAAATCTCCATTTCAAGGATTTTCTCAACTGGACCCAAATCTTTCATCTCATATTCAAATGATAATGCCCTTTTCAACCTTTTTACAGCATCCATGCTTCTACTGGCTATGAGCATATCATCTACATATAATAATAGGTACAGGGCATCCTTCTCATCTACATCCTTGATGTAGACACAACAATCATGTTCACATCTGCTGAAACCTAGGCTCAAGATAAAGCTATCAAACCTTCGATACCACTGACGAGGAGATTATTTCAAGCCATATAAAGACTTCTTGAGTAAACACACCTTTTCTTCCTGTCCCATCTTTATGAAACCATCTGGCTGCTTCATGTAGCTTCTTTTCTCCAAAGTCCCATGAAGGAAGACCATCTTCACGTCCATCTATTCCAATTCTATGTTATGCTGTGCCATTAATGATAGCAAAACTCGAATAGATGTATGATGCATCATAGGAGAGAAAATTTCTATGTAGCCAATCCCTTCCCTTTGTGAGTATCCCTTTGCTACCAGCCTTGCTTTGAATCTGATTCCACCTTATTCTGAAGGTGCTTCTTTCTTTGTGAACACCCACTTTGAGCCAATAGATCGAGCACCCTCTAGAAGATCCATCAGCTGCCATGTCTGATTCTTCTCAAGTAATTCCATCTCCTCCATCATGGTCTGCATCCATGAATCATGATTTCTACTCTTCATGGCCTCTGCATAATTCTATGGATCTCCATTAGCAATGATGAGTGCATAGGAGATAACCTCATTAATGCCATATCTGACCGATCTCCTTATAGTATGTTGAGGCTTGTGCAAAGCCACTCCCACTGGCATATCTTTGCCTAATGTCTGTGGCTGCTTCTGCACATCTGTCTGAATTGTCGACCCTTCATGCTGATTTTCAATCTGAGATAATATTTTTCTACCCAACTCCATCTCAACAAGAACACTCCTATAAGTAGATGTAACCTGCATGCCATCATTTTCTGACTGACCACCGTTGTTCACCTTTGTTTCTCTAGTTTCATCTATCCCAAACCTCCTCAAGATGCTCTTTTCATCAAAGATAACATTCCTGCTGATCACTGACTTCTGTGCTTGAGAGTCCCACAGTAGGTACCCCTTGACTCCTTGTGGATACCCTATGAATGTCATCTTTTGAGATTTTGGATCCAATTTGCTCCTCTCGATTACCTCCATATGTGCATAGGCTATGCAATCAAAGACTTTCAGATGGCCAAGCTCCACCTTTTTTTTACTCCAGGCCTCTTCTAGAATGCCTCCATTCAGCTTATAATGAGAAAACTTGTTCATAAGAAAATAAGAAAAGTTAGAGCATCACCCCAAAAGGACTTTGAAAGTGATGTCTACAGCCTCAAATTCCATGCCTTCTCGGTCAGTGTCCGATTCATCCTCTCCACGATACCATTCTGCTGGGGAGTTATCCTCACCATGTAATGGCATTTGATGCCATTTTTCTCATAGTACCTCATGAACTCTAGGCTAATATACTTTCCTCCATTGTCCGATCTCAGACACTTTACCTATTTTCCTGACTCCTTCTCTACTTCAGCTCTCTAGGCTCTGAATCGGACAAATACCTATGATTTTTTCTGATCAGATAAATTCACACCTTTCTTGAAAAATCATCAATGAAAGTAACAAAGTATTTTGCCCCACCTCTAGCTGATACAGGAGCCGGTCCCCACATATCCAAGTGCACTAAATCTAGCACTCCCTCGCTGTGCTTGGTACTTCTGGCAAACTTCACCCTATGCTATTTGCCAAAGATACACAACTCACAAAGATCTATGTCCTCCTTCTTCAGGGCTGGGATCATACCTCTTCTACTTAGTTCTATGAGCTCACGGTCACTTATATTATCCATCCGATAGTACCATAGCCAATATAAAATCTACTCCTCCTGTGCCACTGCTAGCACCTCTGCACTATCATTTACCACTAAGTCTTTCATTCTGTAAAGATTGTTGCTCAGTCTTCTATCTCTCATCACCAACAAAGCTTCCTTAGAAATTTTCTAACATCCACTCCCAGCTTGGCTACTAAAAGCATAACCCTGCTCCTCCAAGTAACCCAAAGAAATCAAATTCTTTTTTAACTCCGGTACATGCCTGACATTTAATAATGTATGAATGATCTCATCATACATCCTCACTCTGATAGAGCCAATTCTAGCTACTTTGCATGGGTGATCATCTCCAAGGCTGACACTTCCACCATCGGCCTTCTGGTAGGTAGCAAACTACTTTTGATGAGAAGTATAATGGTGCGAGGATGCTGAATCTAATATCCACTTAGTATCGCACTCTGTAGATCTATCTGATATAACTAGTAGGTCTTCTCCACTGCTCACAGAAGCTATATCATCTTCTTTGCTGGCATTTTCTTTTTCTGATCTCAAAAGGGGACAATCTCTCCTCAGGTATCCAGACTGATGATATTTATAACATTTCAATATCATCTTCCTCTGATCGCGAGACTTTGACCCATCCTTGGATTTTTCTCTTATCTTCTCCTTTGATCTTTTCTATCTTTTGTTCACAGCCAAGATCTCAGACTTAGGATCTCCTTTATAGATCTTCTCTCTTTGCTCATTTGATCTGAGCATACCAACAACCTCTTCATAGTTTAGGGTCTCCTTTCCATAAACTAAAGTTGTTATGAGACCATCATATGAACCAGGGAGAGAACATAATAGCAGCAATGCCCAATCCTCCTCATCGATCTTCACATCCAAACTCATCACCTCAGAACATACCTGATTGAACCTTTGGATATGTGCAACAAGATCTTCGCCTTCGAATATCCTCAGAATATACGGTTATTTCTTCAACCACAGCTTGTTCGTCATGTTCTTCCCTATGTATGTGTTCTCCAGTCTCTCCCAGAGCCCCTTTGCCGTAGTCTCTGTGCAAACCTTAGGCAAAATCTGATCGATCAAGCACATCCAGATTATGCTAAAAGCAATTTTCTCTAACTCTTCCCAATCCTCAGCACTGATCTTTTTCGACCTTTTTTTTTGTCAAGATCTTGTAGATCCTTTACTGAACCAATAAATCCTTTACTTTTTGCTGCCATAAGATAAAGTTTTTCTTGCCGTCAAACTTCTCAAAATTCATCTTGAATCCACTTGATCTCATGACTTCAAACAAGTCAAGAACAGACTCCAAACACCCTTCACGATCACACACCAGTAAAACTATCCTTCATAGAAAATCTAACTAGCCCTAGATCCTCTTTCCAAACTTCTGTATCACCATTCCTCTATGTAAACAATCTCCACCTCAATCTAGAGACATCCACGGAGCAAACTAGAAGTTTTAGGATAAAATTTGATGCAATAGATCTTGAATGTAGTAAATCCTAGGTATCTTTCTTTCTTCCATGCAACACTGCTCTGATACCAAATATTAGGAATATGCGCTCTTCCAACATGGATTGGTGTGGCCGTCGGTGATTAGCCAAGTAACAAGAAAGTACTTCTTAGAGATCTCTATGGAAGCATGGTCAAATAAATCAAGGAATAGAGAAGAAGAGAAGAAAAGATTTCTGAGAGAAGAGAGCTTTTATTTAGTATATTTCAGCACCTTTACAACCTTGACCTATTTTTAGTGTATATACTTTACAAAGGGTCAAGCCTAAGCTCATAGAAAAACTCTCCAAACTTAAATAATCCACGTACATAAAATAATAATCTACGAAAACTAAGCCGACCCAATTTCAGATTGAGTCAGCTAACCTACGATTGGATCGACTCAGTCCCAAACTGAGCCGACCCAGTTGTATACCGTGCCAATAGCCCAAAAGCACTGCTCTCTATCTAAATTTTTCTCTGAGACCTAGCCCACCCAGTCCTGGACTGAGCTGACCCAGTTCCCAACTGAGCCGGCTCAGTCTCAGAGTGAGCCAGCCTAGTTTCTGAACTTTACTATTGAGACTGATTCTTCTTCCAGCTTGCTCCCATCTTTCCATGACCTACCTTCTCATGTTTTCAAGACTTGAGAGTACCACTTCTGAGTTCACACCTAGAGCATGAGCGGATCCTTTATATAGTAATGGATCTAGCACCTGAAGAGCCAGCTCCAAGAGTGGTGGGAGATACTTACCAGAAGTGGCTCAATGACCGCACCATCATTTGATGCATAATACTGGCAGTAATGAACGATGAGCTCAGCCGCAGGTTCGAAAATGCCCAGCCATAGGAGAAGCTTCAAATGTTGAACGACTCCTTTGGCATGCCTGACAACATTGAAAGGTATAAAATAAGTTGTGCCATTTTCAACTCTCAGATGAGGGATGGGGCCTCAGTCACCGATCATGTATTATACATGATCGAGATGATTGAGCGCCTTAGTAAGCTGGGCTTTTTCCTACACAAGCAGCTCGATAAGGATACGATCCTTAATTCTTTGCCCAAGTTCTTTCTTCCTTTTCTGACTCATTTTAGAATGACAAAGCCTGCAGTCAACTACCATGGCTTGTTGGGATTGCTGAAGAACTTTGAGATGGATCACCAACTCCATAAGAAAATGGTGAATGTAGTGGGAGGGTCTTCTTCTGATCGTCGATCTTTTAAGAAAGGAAAGAAGAACAAGAAGAAGAAAAATAAGAAGGTGCAGCCACGTGCTGGGACGACTGCACAGGGTCAGACCAAGAAGTGCAAGTCCGATTAGAGTCAGGTGGAGTGCTTCTTCTATAAGAAGCAAGGGCACTGAAAGAAAAATTATCCTCTGTACATTGCCTCCCTGGATCCGAACAGACCAGAAAAGAAGCAAGTGATTGCTGGGCAAGGTAATTATATGAAAACATCTTGCAATTCTTTTTTATTTGATTCTACTACCTGGGTATTAGACACTGAAAGTCCTTATCATATTTATAATTCTATGCAGAGCTTGCAGGTCAGTAGGAGATTTGATCAAGGTGAGAGGTTTCTGAACGTTGGAGATGGAAGACAAGTTTCAATTCTAGCTTTAAGAATCATGAACCTTGTAATCAATTCAAATAAAGTTATTCTTAATGAATATCATTTTTGTCCAACTTTCTTATTGAATGTCATTTCTATAGACCATTTGGCCATGAATGATTTTGAAATATCAATAAAAAAATTTTTTATAATATCATTTTGAATGGCATTATAATTTTTATTAGATAATTGAATAATGGTATTTGTTTATTAACTATGCTTGTTAACATGGTTCAATCCTTTGATAAAAATCCTAAAATTAGTGATGTATCTAAAGTCTACCTTTGGCACTGTAGGTTGGATCATATTAATAAGAACAGAATAAACAGATTAGCTCAAGAAGAAATTCTTGAGATTAATGATTGTGAATCACTTCTGACCTATAAGTCGTCTTCTTGGTAAGATGACCAAGTCACCTTTTACTAAAAAAGATGAATGAGCTACTAAACTCTAGAGTCTAGTATATTCAAATGTATGTATACCCATGAGCTCAAGTGCTAGAGGTGGATACTTCGACTTCATAATCTACACAGACAACCTATCGAGGTATGGGTACGTCTATTTAATGAAGCATAAGTTGGAGTCATTTAAAATATTCAAATTATGTCAAAATGAGGTAGAGAAGTAAACTGGAAATAATATTAAAACTCTTCGGTTTGATTGAGGGGATGAGTATCTTTCCAATGAGTTTCTGATATTTTTAGGAGAGAATGGAATTCTCTTCCAATGGACTCTTTCTGAAATACCACAACATAATGGTATGTCTGAAAGGAGGAATCAAACCCTATTGGACATGGTTCGATCCATGATGGAATCAAACCCTATAGGATGTAAGTGGATCTTCAGAAAGAAAGAGGCACAGATGAAAAGATGGAGATCTATAAAGCCCATCTGGTTGCCGAAGAATATTATCAACGTTATGGTATTGACTATGATGAGACGTTCTCTCCTGTGGTAATGCTCAAATCCATTCAGATTATGCTTACCATCGCTGCCCATCTGGACTATGAAATCAGGCAGATGGATGTAAAAATGGCTTTTCTAAATGGAGAGCTGGATAAAGAGGTGTATATGATACAGTCTAAAGGATTCATATTTGTAGATGAGTCTAAGGTGTGTAGGCTTCAAAGGTCCATTTATGGACTGAAGCAGGCATCTTGGAGCTAGAACATATGATTTGATAGAACAATCAAAATATATGGCTTTATTAAGAACGAAGAGGAGCTTTGCGTATACAAGTGGGCTAATGGTTCAGCAATAGTATTCCTAGTATTGTATGTGGATGATATTCTCTTAATCGAGAATGATGTTCCTACATAACAAGGAATAAAGATCTAACTGTTATCATAGTTCTCCATGAAAGATCTGGAAGAAGCTTCCTACATTCTATGGATGAAGATCTATAGAGATAGATCTAAAAGATTGCTTGGATTATTCCAATCTACGTACATTGATACTGTGCTGAAATGATTTAGCATGGATAATTTTAAGAAAGGCTATCTACCGATAGGCCATGAAATTTTTCTTTCAAAGAGAAATTGTTCGACAACACCTCTAGAAAGAGAGCGTATGAGTAGAATACCATATACTTCGGTAGTGGGTTCTATAATGTACACTATGATATGTACGTGACCAGATGTGGCATACTCACTAGGGATAGTGAGTAGATACCAATCTAATCCAAGAAAGAACCATTGGAAGGTTGTTAAAACCATCCTAAAGTATTTAAGAAATACTAAGGATCAGTGACTTATATATGGTGAATCAGACTTGAAACTTATGGGGTTCATAGACTTTAGTTTTCAGTCTAATCATGATGATAGCAAGAGTGCGTCGGAATATATATTCACCCTTAATGGTGGGGCTGTCTACTGGAAGAGTTTCAAGCAGCACACTATGATCGATTCAGTTTGCAAGGTGGAGTATGTCGCTGCATCATATGCTACCAAATAAGCGATGTGGCTATGAAAATTCATCATCGAGCTTGGAGTAGCATGCTCCCTTGATGGTCCAGTTTTGCTCTATTACGACAGCTTTAGAGCCATTGCTCAGGCGAAGAAACCAAATGTACACCAACGGACGAAGCATATTCTATGCCGCTACCACCTTGTCCAAGAAATTATGGATCGAGGTGATATCGACCTTTAGAAAATTGATGAAAAGGAGAACCTGATCGATCCATTCACTAAAGCTATTATGGTGAAGGAGTTCAATGATATTATGTCGAAGATAGGTATTAGATACTGCATCGATTGGCTTTAGTCCAAGTGAAAAATTGTTGGAAATATGTTCCAAAACCAATCATCAGCCTATTGATGGTTAGGCTATATATTTATAATTATATATAAAATATAAATTAATAAAAATTATTTTGGTATTTTTCATCATAAATTTTGTTGTCTTCTAATGAACTCCTATGTTGTGATAAAGTTTTTAGGACTATCTAGATTCGACAAAGGTGGATTTATCGTTTAATCCTTAAATTGTTCATGATCAAAAGATATGTTGTTTCTTAGGACGACAACGTTTATTGACTATAGATCGTTGTGTGCCATATAGGTTGGTTGTCCTCATAACCAAGGAATGTTGAGACACTAATATGGCATGCAAGTGAGATATATGGATACATCTGCACTGAACATGACCAACTCTGAAGCTTTTTTTCTATCAAGATTAGCTCCAATGGAATATGGGTATAAGTATCCCTCTAACTTGAGATCACCACGGTGACTTCCAAGCAACTCACTGTGCTTTAGCGTCGGACTACTTCAATTTTTAATTCAATGATGGAAGATTTTTGGGCGTAGTTAAGTACTTGAGTAGTCGGTGCGTATATTAAGATGGGATTGACCACTTTTGATTTCAGGAGCTATGTTCAATTGTATTTCAATTTAGCAAAACCTTGACCATGGTAGTCTTAGTGAGGAGTCACGGGACTAATTGCTTTGAGACACGGCATGGATGCATTTACTAGGACTGATAGTCTAACCCTGAGTCATCTATTACATAGAGGTCATAGGGATGAATTATACGGTAACCATATTCCACAGATTTGTGGATGTTGTGTTGTGATAAATTCGATCTATTCGGATGTTGGGTACCATTTCTAGATGGTCACATCAATTGATATAGAAAATCAGTTTCTGTGCTACTAGCTTAGGATTCGAACCTATGGGGTCACACATAATAGGAGTTACTACCTGATCTAATGGCTGATCTAGAGTCTTGATGGACTGGGACTCTGAGTTCCACTCATTTGGGATTCTCTAATCAAGAGTCCCACTAGTCTGGGACTCTATGATCATGAGTACTATTCATTTGGGACACTGGATTCAAGAGTCCCATCGGATTAAGACTCCTTAAGAGTTTCATAATGATGGGACTCTGTTGCCCAGACTGCCATCCGATTGAAACTTTATATTTATTGAAGGATTAATTAGTAATTTAATTATTAATTAGCTCAATTTGATTGAGCGATGAGGATTTGATCAAGTTTGATCTAATTGAATTCGATTGGATTTGATCCGATTAGGTCATGAGTTGACCTAATCACTGTGGGAGATTTGATCCTAATTTGATCAAAAACTGGATCAAATTAGTTTTTAATTTGATTAAGAATTAAATAAGTTGGGTTAAGCCTAATTTGGTTGGATTTAATCTGATCTAGTTGGTTTTGAATTAATTTGATTTGGTTGAAACCAACTTGGACTAATTCAAACTCTATTTGAATTCAAACCTCCCCATGCACCACCTCATATTTGACTTTTCTACCTTGCCCATGCCCACTTTTATTTTTTTTATGGAAGTTTCTATCATGAAGAGAAGGAATTTGCACCCCTTTTCTTTCTCTCTTTGACCTGGTCAAGTGTTGGACCAGTTCAAACATTTTTTGAATTTTGAATTCATAAAGGTTGGTTTGGTTGAAACCTCTCTCTCCCTCTTAACCTTATCTCCATGCCCTTCTCTCTTTTTGGTCATCAATTTTTTTCTAAAAAATGGGCATGCACATAGAACGAAAGTCCTTCTGCATGTGAAATAGGTGGTATGGGTGTTGGAATTGGATAGGCTTGCATTTGAATTCAAATACTAGAAGTTGGTTGAAACTAGTTCAACCAATCTTAACCTATCCACTCCACATGGCATTTCCACTTATTTTTCATGCAATAAATTATGAGGATTTTTGTGCATGAAGCCAGAGGGTTGTCATTCAATGGTAAAAATTTGAAAGTTATTGGGCATTGGTTTTGGGTGAAAAGAATCTTGGAGTGAAGGTGAGTAGGGTCCTACAACACTTTATTTTTCCTTCATGCCTCTATTCTATTCTAATTTTTGTCTCTAAGGACACTCAATTTTTAGATATGATCTAAATAGGGTTTATATATTTGAAAGTCATCTTTCCATGAAAACTTGTTTCATGGAAAAACTCGACATAGAGAGGGCGTGAGAGGATTTTCAGTGCGTCAGGGTTTTTGGGCCGAGTGAAACCCATGATTTGGGAATCTGGGTTCGAATGGAGAGATCGAGTGCTGTGAGCATGAGATTATCTCCAAACTTTGTACATCATCTCATCATCCTCCAAAGAATGAGTTTTGATTTTTTAGAGTATCCAAAAAATTAGAAAGTGGATGATCGATCGGATCGATCTTGATCAACCATCGAAGGCTCAGTCGAGGAGCTAGCACTTCAATGGGGCCGATCGGGATCAAGAGCTCAGTGTGGACCAACCGTAGAGGTCAGACATATGTGCGACTGTGGTGTGACACTAGAGCATTATTTGGTGGATTCAGATTATGGTGATCAGGTATCCACGAAAAGATATTATATTTTGAACACATAGATGTAGTAAATAGTTTGCTACAAAATTTTATTTTAGATCTATATGAATGCATGCATATTATATTTAGATCTTTAGTGTAGGGTTTAATATTCTGATATGATCAGTAGGTAATTAATTTAATTAATTACTTCTTCCACTACATCTTTGCTATTTTCAAAAAAAAATTTTGAAAGTAACACTGCAAACCCTGCACTGCATCCTTCATAGTGAGTATACCATATTTGATTTTGAACATGAAGAAATTAGATAACAGCCAAATCTTTATTTCTTACAATATTGGAATGTCATTCTCAATTAGGAGAACTTCATCCATAGACAATACAAGAAATAATACTATAGAATATTTTTTTTACTTACAAATATAGGATTTGTCTTTGTTCATAATAAAGACATACGTTCAAAATGTATGTTCCAAAACTGAGATAATAGCCAAACGGACTTTACAGGTCTTTACCTCGCTACTCTAAACCTTTTGAAAATTCATTCACACCTAGTGGATTTTATCCCTTCAGGTGAATCTAGTGTCCACACACTATTGATTTTCATGGACTTCAATTTAGATTATGTGGCTTCAAGGCACTTCTTAGAGTCAGACCACTGTATTGCATCCCTATAGGTGATCAGATCCTTATTATTCTGATCGAGCTCAATAGGATCACCATCTTAGACCTGGACACTAAAGTATCTATCTGGCTAATGCGGTACTCTATCGAATCTTCTTAAAGATGCCACTTTAATAGGCTCCGAATTTGATCTAATCAAATTCAGTTCTATAGGTTTACTAGATTATGTCAGTTCTTTTCTACCAGTCAAACTTCTTCAAGTTCAACTTGATAGGCATCAATTCCTTCTCTAATGAACTTCTTTCCAAATGGAATATCCTACTACTGATGAACATCTAATGTTATTCAGCATGATAGAATTAATAACCCTCAAATATCTATTGGACCAAGATCCAAGTTTATCTGTGTGCAAACCTATGACATAGGCCGATCAACCCCAAACCTGAAGATGAAAGAGTCTAGATCTATACCCGATCCATATCCCATATGGAGTCTTTACAATAGATTTACTCAGTATAAATTTTTAAAGTAAAACTAGTAGTCACAACGGCACAACCTTGAAATAGGCAGACAAGTGAACTCTATCATGGATTGAACCATGTCTTACAAAATTCAATTTCTTCTTTCAAATATACTGTATTTTGAAAAAAAATCTACTGAGAGAGAATCTAGTTCTTTTCTAGATATGTCACAAACTTACTGAATAAGTATTCATCTTTTCGATCTGATCGAAGAGTTCCAATACTTTTTCTAGTTTATTTTTTTATTTTATTATTAAATTATTTAAATATTTTAAATGATTCAAGCCAAACGCACCCATACCTAGATAGGTCATTTATGATGAAATATTAATCTTCCTTTGGCACTTAAGTTCATAGGTCTACATACATTACTATGTGTGAGACTTAGAACTTTATCGACTTTTTCACCTTTTTCATTAAAAGGTGACTTTATCATCTTCCTAGGAAGACAAGACTCACAACCTATCAATGATTCATAATCATTGATGTTGAAGTTTTCCTCTCAAGCTAATCCATTTATCTTATTTTTGTCAAGATGATTAAGCCTATAATGCCAAAAATAGACATTCATGACATAATCTAACTTGAGTGTTTATTAAATATGTACATTATACTTAAAATACTGTATATATGTTAAATATCATTTCTTTATTATCCATGTATTATTGTAACATTATTCATAATAATATCACAACAATCTTCTTATTGATAAATGATAACTATCTCTGATCAAAAGGCCAACAGAGATCACATTTATCATAAACGATGGAAAATGATGACTGTTGGTGCAAAATTTGATTGTCATCGAAATCGAGGCTAGAGTCGGAGAAGATGAGGTCATTGTCGGTGATCTATAAAATAAGTCTCGTTCGAAGTCGGAGCTGGTGGCTCGGGCAAGACCCTATGACGATCAAGTCAGCTCTTTTGGCCAACAGAAATGGAGTGCCCTAAGAGATTTTAGTAGAGTTTTTAGAAAAAAATCAAGAGCTTGAAGAAGAAAGCATATCTAGAGGGTTCCTTATATAAGTGGAGTCTATAACAAACTGATAATGACAGTCGTAACCATCTGATAGTGGGCCATTCTGGGCCATGTGGGATTTGTTATGGAGGGTTGTGTCTATTGTTGTGACGTGCCAGTCCACTAGAGTCGACAACTCAAGTTTAGATGGGATAGCCATAGATAATGAAGAATTCTAAGCTAACACCATTCTAGAGGAGTTTGGAGGTTCTTGAGATCAGCCACGCTTAAGCCATCGTTGGCCATATCATGAGTCAGTGCCAAGGCCTTTTCGGGCAGTTGGTAAGAAAAATCTGAGAGGAGCTCGATAGGCAGAGAAACTCGGAAAGAGTTTGACTGGTGGTGAAGCCTATCCGAAGTTCGACCATCGAAGAAGTCTGGCTGAAGAAGAAGTCCAGCAGGAGTTCAACTGCTAAAAGAGTTGGGCTGAAGGAGAAATTTGGCAAGAGTTCGACTGCTGAAAGAGTCCGACTGAAGGAAAAATCTGATAGAAGTCTGACTGCTGAAGGAGATCGAGAGGTCTTACGAATTCGATGGAAGCTCATCCCTAGCTACTGATATCGGATGGGCCAATTCAAAGGTTAGACATTCTGATCAAACTTTGATAGGAGTAGGTTTATGCCCAACAATAGTCTCCCTACTCTTAAGTTTGAAATTCGAAAGAAGAAAGTATGGATGCGATTGTCGAAGTTCTTTTCTTTTCCCGCGTCTATCCGAAAGAGATATTTTGGCATCTACCGCATCAGCTCTTGGGATCTTAAATTCAAAATGACTTTGAGAAGACGATCCTTCAAATTTTGCATCATAACACTACCCTAGGTATGGCATAATTAAAGACCTGCTCATTGCCACTCCCTTGTCATGATGAGTGGGATGCGGTGCACATGGAATGATCGAGTAAGATCTGCAATCATAACCGCCTCAGATTGCCTTTGGCTATTTAAGGCCTTCTCCCTCCTTCAAAATTCATTCTTGTTTGAGTATTTTTTTCTCCTGAGCCCTTGCCTTCTTCCTGCTCGAGAGCACTGATTCTTTCCCGCATCCTCTCTGATTTTTGATGCTCCATCACTTGATTTTCATCGTGCCCATTGCTTCTTTGCCCCTCTCAGTCAACTTAGGTCAGCCTCCTATCACCTATTTTTGATTTTTCTAGCATCTTTTTTCTTCTTGCTCTTTCGATTTCTCTAGTAGAAGCTTTTATAGTGTGTTTTTCCTTCATTTTTGGAGATTTTTCTAGGATTTTATTTTGATTTGAATGTCTTCCAAAACCTCCCATTCCATCGGTTCTTGGAGCTCATCCAGATTGGCCTTCCTAGATCTCGCACCGCTAGCCAAGGTTGAGCCTAGGAACATGTCTCACCAATCTTTTATTCTAGATACCATCCCTTCAATTTTGACTCCGAATGATCTTTCGTTGATCCATATCCAATATGGGGTTCCCCCCGAGTATGACCTCGAGTTCCCTGGGTTGGACGAATGCTTCAGCTCGCCTTCGGTCGATCGATCTTGCCTATACTTAGAGACCTTGCATGCTGGACTTCGGCTTCTGCTGCCCTCCTTTGTAGTTGCCCTCTTTTAGTTCTTGAACATCTTCTTCGTCTCCATTGTGCCGAACTCCTTTTGGTTTGTGATAGATTTTCTTTTCCTCTACCATCTGGCCAAAGTTCGACCGACCATCTCGTTATTCCAAAATTTCTATACCTTCAAATGCCATCCTTCCGCAAAGAATTGATGGTACTTCTTTTCTCAGTTTGGTAAGAAGGGGTTGCTGAAAGGCACTCCTTCTTCTATTCATAACTGAAAGAAGTACTTCTTCGTTCGATGCCCAACCCTCCTGCTTGACCTTCCTCCTTGGGGCTTCCTTAGGGAATCCATCCGTCGAGCCTCTAGCTTGGATGGAGCCGACCATGAGTCTTCTAATAGGCTCAAGGTGTATCGAGCTTTCGATCTTCCTAAGCTTTTGAGGGAGCAGAGCTTATTCAACTTCGGTCTGAGTCCACTCGACCCTGCAGGTACCAATTGCATTTGTATATATGTATATATATGTATGGACTCTTATAAAATTTTATGCGTACCTTGGTTGATCATGATCTTTCTTTGCCGTAGAAATGGACATCGATGCCGCAGAGAGGCT
The DNA here is from genome assembly GCA_006176705.1 of Cocos nucifera. Lineage (NCBI taxonomy): Eukaryota > Viridiplantae > Streptophyta > Magnoliopsida > Arecales > Arecaceae > Cocos > Cocos nucifera. The sequence continues at coordinate 715,712 of QRFJ01000184.1, forward strand.
CACCAAGGGCCTTTATGCCTAGAAGAAAAGAAAGAGAAAGGCCTCAGGTGAGAGCTCAAAATAAGCAAAGGTCAGCACCTCCGATCCTGTGGCTTCTATCGCCATCGATGCTGCTCCCGAGGTCCACCTAGGAGACGAGGCCATCCCGACTGCCTGCATCAACATCGTTGAAGGGGAATCTCTTCCATCCGAGCCTATGAATCTCCTCTCTGAGGATTGCATGCCTGATCCCTCTGTCGGCAAAGAGAAGAAGAGGAGAAAGAAAAAAGCAGCCATCATGAAGAAGGCTCATAAGGTACACTCGGACGAGCCTGGCTTGGGCAGCAGTGAAGACCAGGGGCGGATCTGTTCAGTAACCTAGACATCATCCAGGATTTAACTGATAGGTTTGCCTTGCTAGAGGAGGTGGACTGCCCGACCGACCTTGACTAGAGGCAGTTCATCTAGGAGTCTCTCAAAACTATCCTTAGGGTAATCATCTCGCCATACTTCTTTTTGATTTTCTCACCCTTTCTTTCTTCACCTTACAGCGATCTGTTCATGGCAATCGGGCCACCACATGCTTGCCCACCTCAAGAGGGCAAATCATCTAGAGGCGGAGGTGCTAAAGGTCTAGAAAGACCTTCAGGCCGAGATCAATTGCCTTCAGGCGATGGATGCCAAGGCTGAGTGCCTTACGGGAGAGAAGATGATAAAAAGTGAGAGCCTACACTGTGCACTCCAAAAGGAGGAGTTCGTCTTGGCCAAACTCAAGGCAGCGTTGGCTCTGAAGGAAGAGGAGTAGAAAGAAGCCAGGCTCAAGGTCGCTAAGTTGGAGGCTCAATTGACAAAGTCCATTTTAGAGGCAGCAGCCGGACCCATAGAGGAGTTCAAGACCTCCCCCAAAATGAAGGACTTGAACGTTGCCTTCAGCCAAAAGGCGTTCATCAAGGGCTTCGAGCTCTATGAAGGTACGGTGGCTCGGAGGTTCCCCAAGCTCGACCTTGATTTCCTGGAAGAGGAGGAGGAGGTCGACAAAGAAGTGGGACCGTCCAGCATCGGGGCTAATCTTTCTTCTGCTGAGCCTGCTGCGGAGGCACCCGAGCTTGCTTCGAAGGCACCTGAGCCAACTGAGAGTGCCCTAACTTCTTCTGCCGCTGCACCCCCCCATGGTTGAGGACCTCGAGTAGTTATATCTTTTTCTTTTTCTTTTCTGACTTACTTTATACTTGAAAGTTTCTAGTTAAATTAAAATAAATTTACTTTTGTCTATACCTTTCTTCATATTGGTGTTGTGTCATATGTTATCAAGTATCCTCCCACCAACTAGGGTCATAACCCATCGTCTCCAATCGACGCTGATCCCTTATGTCAGGGAGTCCCGCTGAAGCCTTTGATAAAGAGCTTAAAGAAGAAAGTCCATCATCTGAAGAAGAAGTTGAAAAAGATGGAGAACAACCTTCAGGCTTCTTGGAAGAAAGCTTTAAAGATGACCAAAGAGGTTACTTGCCTTCGAAACTTACACATGAAGGACATAGCGAGCTTCAGCATCCGAAAGTGTAACCTCAAGAAAGAGCTTGCCAAACTCTGAAAAAGTACTAGCGATAAGTCTTGGATGCTAACGGCAAAGGTTAGCTCCCTTGAAGCCGATCTCAAGAAAGTAAAGAAAAAAATCCATCTCTTGGAAGGGAGCTCGCCATGGTCTACCGATAAGGCCCGGTACGACTGGGCTTGGTCCAAAAAATTCTTCCAGCTTCAGAAGTAGCTATAAGATACTGAGAACAGGTATAATAGCTATCAAATAACCTGAGCAGAGAAGACGTCCAAGCTCGAAAGCAAGTTGAAGGCTGCTAGAGACGAGGCTTCTTACTTTCAAGGATGGTTATACAGCAATCGGCAGGCCGATGCAAGTGGTAGGTCAGAGGAGATTGCCTCCCTGAAGAGGACCATCGATGATCTCTTAGAAGCGGTCGGGATAGAGAAGGCCGAGGTCCAGCGGTTGAAGCTCCAGCTGACCTATGAGCATCAAGCCGTGAAGGATGCCAAGGTCGAGTTCGAAGTCCTATAGAAGCAATGATGGGAGTCTGAGGGCAAGTTCGAATATGCCAATAGGATGTATATAGATGGTTTATTCAAAAAGAAAGAACTTGAGGAGATCTTCAGGCTGAAGCAGGCCTTGGTCATGGCTAGGGTCGACAGCTCGAAGTCTGAAGAGTCTAGTCTTAGGACTTGGCCCTTTTTCCTTTCTTCTTTCTTTTCATGTCACCAGTTTCACCGATCTTCATCTTGCTTGTAATAGACTTGTGTAGTCAGTCTTGTCGACTTTCATTTTGCCTATAATGAACTTAACATATGCAATAAAATAGTACCTTTCTTCACCGTTGTTCGTCTTACATGAACTCAATGCTTGCTTGTGGCTTCATTTTTCTCACTTTGTCTTTCTTTTGTGTTGTCTTTTAATGAAATGGTTGTTGTGAATATCTATCCGAGGTCCTTTTCATGGACCTAGGTGCAATTTTTCTTCTTGCATCTCATATGGTCGGATAGTCGTAGGAAAAATATACGTAAGGATCAGTGATAGGGTTTCTTCCTTCCTTTTGCTTTAGGTTGGGGGTTCATTTGGGACCACTAGATAGGCCTCCCTTTTTTCCTCGGCTTAGATTAGCAAGGTCCTCGGATTTACTTACGTTAGGATGAGGTTCTTTTCCTATTCCTAACGTGGCTGTAAGGGCACATTAGAGCCATTATCAGGGCCTCTTCTTTCATCTCATCTTAGATCAATGAGGTCTTCTACTTTGCTCATGTTAGGATGAGGTTCTTCTCCTATTCCTGATATGACTGTAGGGATACATTAGGGCCATTGTCAGGGTCTCTCCCCTCATCTTGTCTTAAGTGAACGAGGCCTTCTACTTTTCTTATGTCAGGACGAGGTTCTCCTCCTATTCCAGACATGGCTATAAAGACACATTAGGACCATTGTCAAGTCCTCTCCCCTCATCTCATCTTAAGTCAACGAGGCCCTCGACTTTGCTCATGTTAGGATGAGGTCATCTTCCTATTCCTAATATGGCTGTAGGGGCACATTAGGACCATTGTTAAGGCCTCTTTTCTCATATCATCTTAAGTTAACGAGGTCTTTGACTTTACTCACATTAGGACAAGATCCTCCTCCTATTCCTGATATGACTGTACTCATCATATGATCAAGTTTGGAAGGTAATTCTCCACCATTATAGATGTATAACAAAGATTAGGGTGTTAAAATAGAAAAATTTTATTACAACCAAATCATTGGTAATACATCCATAGGTTTTTTGAATTCCATGGTCAGGATAGATCTGCTCCTCCAAGCTTCTTTAAATAGTATGTCCCGGATCGGATAACTTCTTTGATCTCGTAGGATCCCAATTTGGGACGAGCTTCTCCTAATTCTGAGGCTGAGAGATGGCCGCTCGTTGAAGCACCAAGTCCCCCACTCTGAATATTTTATCTTTGACTCTAGAGTTGTAGTATCTGGCCACCCTTCACTTGTAGGCAGCCATCCAAACTTGTGCTTCTTCTCTTTTTTCCTCCAATAGGTCAAGGTTAGCTCTGAGGTCTTGCGAGTTATGTTGCTCATTGAAGACCACGACCCATGCTGATGGAAGTTTAAGCTCGATTGGGATGACCACCTTCGTTTCGAAGGCCAAGGCAAATGGTGGTTCCCCAGTCGGTAGTCTTTGGATAGTTCGGTATGCCTAGAGAATATGGTAGAGTTTGTCCACCCAAGTTCCCCTTGCTCTTTCAAGTCTCACCTTAGTACTCTATAATAGGGTCCTACTGGTCACTTCTGCTTTATCATTGGCTTATGGGTAGACCACCGATGTAAAGTGATGAGAGATGTTCAAATCTTTGCAAAACTCAACAAACCTCATCCTGGCAAACTATCGCCCATTGTCCATTATGAGAGTTTGAGGTAGACCAAACCTTCAAAAAATTGATTTTCAGACGAAGTCTTGTACTTTGGTCTCAGTGATTTTTGCTAGGGGTTCGACCTCGACCCACTTGATAAAGTAGTCAATCATAACTAAGAGAAACTTTCATTGTCCGGATGCCATCGAAAAAGATCCAAGTATATCCATCATCCATTGTGCAAATGGCAAAGGTGTGCTTAGTGGGGTAAGCTCGGAGGCCGGCTGCCTTTGTATACTTGCATTTCTTTGGCAGCGGTCGCATCTTTTAACATACTCAACACAATCGTGGTGCATGGTTGGCCAGTAGTAATCCTATCGAAGTAGCTTGTGAGAAAGGAACCTGGCACCCAGATGGCTCTCATAAATTTCTTCATGCACTTTCCACAATGCAAAATCAACTTTAGAAGGTCGGAGACACTTTAGGAGAGGTAGGGAGTATGACCTTTTGTATAGTTTGCCTTCATAAGGATATACCGGGAGGCCTGGTTTCTCAGCTTTCGAACTTCTTTAGGGTCACGAGGGAGAGTCCCATCTTTAAGATAGGCAGCCAAGGGGTCGATCCAACAAGACTCCTGGTCGATCTGCATTATAGTCAATGGTTCTTTCATACTCGGATATTTTAGCAGCTCGAAGTATACCTCTTTGGAAAGTTCAATGGGGGCAAGTGTGGCTAACTTGGATAGGAGGTCGACCCTAGTATTCTCTGCCCTTAGAATCTATCGAATGCCAAAGCCATTGAAGGCTGGGATCAGGCTCTTCACATTTTCAAGATACTTCATCATATTTTTCTTCCGAGCTTCGTAGCCGCCACCGACCTATCCCACCACCAGCTGTGAATCACTATAGACTTGAAGTCGATCGACTTCTAGTTTCTTGACAATCTTGAGCCCCACCATCAGAGCTTCATATTATACCACATTGTTTATTACAAGAAACTCAAAGCATAGTGCGTATTTGGCAATTACCCTCTCGGGGTTGACTAGGATCAGCCCAGCACCTACGCCTGAGGCATTGGAGGAGTCTATTAGATATATGTGCCCTAGAAGCCAGAATTGGTTGACACTTGTAATATACTTCTAGGGGCAAAATTGTAATTTTGACTAATATCAATAAAATGGATTATTTTCTATTACATATGTGTATTTAGTTTCTGTGATACATCCTTTGAGTTAATGATAATGATAATTTATATTTTCAAGAGTTGAAAATTTAAGACATGAATAATCATTATTAACTCATAAAATGCTTCCGACCATAGAATCATCACGAGGATGGTGATTGATCCGGAAGGTTGGTGTACAATCGCTTCTCTTTAATAGATGAGTCTTGAGTCTACGGTGTGGAGACACCAAGCGAGAGTACGGTACTCGTTAGAGAATGAGGGCACTAAGCATGACCATCTCGAGTAGTCATTAGAGAGTCTACCTTCTCGTCAATGACTGACTCGATGCTGCAGTAGTGTGTCTGATTTTTTAACCTAAAATGCATCGGTAGTTTACCTTGAGGGTGTTATAGTTTGACTACACCATTACTCAGTCTCCTAGCCATTCGAAATCCTAAGGTGTATGTTGGCTATAGCATGTTCATTGTAAGAACTGGATAGCATCAAGATGGAATCTATCTACCTTGGTGGTAGAGGAGCAGCCCTATGATGATCATGAGAATCAAGTCTAGAAGTCCATGGCCATGGTAGAGTAAAATAATAGAAAGAGATTCTATTTAGGTTTTTACATCAGACTTGAATTGAATGATTACATCATATGATAGAGACTAGGGTTTGACGAGTTCACCTTAACCCTAATCTGATCGGGGCTTAAGATAGAAGAACTTAATCATATAGGTAGCTGAACCAAAAGGTTCGCATTCAGCTCTGATGGGTTGCCACCATATATTGCTAGGTATCATTGGTGGATTTTGGGAGCAATTAGAATGATTTAGATGATCGATCATTCTAGCTGTTCGAATCAGAAGAGTTTTGATCCATCGAAAGGAGTTTCGATGATGTCGATGATAGAGATCATAACATATCCCATTACCATACAGAACTGAACCTAATTGGGTCACACAAACAAGGGTTTGAATCTGGTGATCATCAATTGAACTGATCTAGTTCAATTGATCTGAATGAGATTCAATTAGGTTCAAGAAAATCATGCTAGCACTCGATTGAACCTAATGTTCTTCTTTTACTATCATAAATAGTTGTCCTAACTGAGCTAAAAAAGTTTGTGCTCATTTAGAGGCCTTCACTTTGTCTGACTGGAGCTTATCCAAGTTAGAAAAGATTGTCTTATTTTGTAAGACATTACCTGCTATTTTTGGTCACCAGCCATTTCTCGTCCTTTGACTTTGGTCAAAAGTTGACTTTTGATTGGTGAAATATTGGCCATTGACACTTTGACTTTTGTCCACATGTCACACACCTATTGGAGGGCTGGTGGGGGCTTGTCCCCCTTTCAGAACTAGGCTAGGAGGAGGGCGCACGCCACCCTTGGCGTGTGCCCAAGTTGGAGGCACCTAGGAGTCCCTATTGGACAGGGACTCCATCTTCTTTTTGGATTCTGATTAGAGTTCTCCTAAGAACCAACTTTGACTGGTCTTAGGCACCCTCTAAGAAGAAATTCATGGGACTCTATTTCCACCAATCAGATTTAGATCTGATTTCACAAAGAGTTGTGATTGGTTGGGAAGAAGAGGAGTTGGATTACAAACAGTCTATAAATAAGACCTTGCGCCCAACTCAAAGAGCATCACAATTCTCCATGCCCAAGGCTGCTTCTCCTCTCCTCCTCCATGCCAAAACACCTTCTCCCTCTCCTCTCCACATCTAAGTGGTTTGGATTCTTGGTTGGTGCATCTAGATGAAGAAAGGCGACTGAAAAGCTAGAAGCCGTGCTGCTGCAAAAGGATGACTGCTGATCTTCAAAGATGTTTTGAAGATCCTCCAGATCTGATTTTTGGAGATATGATAGAGAAGAAGAGAATCTCCTAAGATCCAGCTGAGTGAATACTGATAGAGGCCAGAAACTTGCGTGGCTAGATCCAGAACTTCCCTGCTAGGATCATCAACGGTAATAGGATTACCCACTAAAGGTAAATTAAATTTAATTTAATTTATCTAATTTTATTTTAATTATTAAAATAATAAAGATTATTTAAAATATCTCAGATCTAATCTAGATCAAAGAGAAAAAAATTTGAAATATATCTCTTGATCTGATCAGATCTGAACAAACCTGGTCCGGGAAATCAGGATTTTCCTTCAACTGGTATCAGAGCCCAGGTTCTAAAAGTATTTAGATCTAATTTTAAATTTATTTTAAATAGAAAATAAGTAATTTTAGATATCACATGAGATATGATAGATCTGAAATTAGAAAATTAAAATTAAATTGATTTGGATTTCTAAGATTAGAAATATGATGAACTTAGTTCTAAAATAGAATAGTTCTATAGAACAGTCTTGTATATTTTTAATTTAATTTGATTAAAATATATTTTAGATCTATTTATTTACTATTTTTTGATATTATAATGGTTATAATAACATCTAAAAAATAGCAAATAAAAATTATTTAATTTTAAACATCATATGAGATATGATTGATGCATGTCTAGACTAGTTGTAGAATAGTTCTACATAATTATCTAGATTAGAATTTATTTTGATTAGATTAATTTAAATCTAATTTTTTAGATTATTATAAGATAATTTAGATCTAAAAATATGCATGATTCGATACATGAGATGTATCCAAGTTGAGGAGCATATGGCCCAAAGTTGCATCCACCAATTGATTAATTTCGGAGAGGGGGTAGCTGTCTTTCGGGCAGGCCTTATTCAGCTTCTTAAAGTCGATACACATTCTCAACTTATCATTGGTCTTCTTAACCAGGACCACATTAGAAATCCAACTTGGATAGTTCACCTCTCGGATGAATCCGGCCTTGAGAAGCTTATCTTCTTCCTCCACTATTGCCTTTTGCCTTTTCAATGCATGGTCCCAAATTTTCTCTTTTATTGGCCTGTGCTTAGGGTTGACAGCCAACCGTTGTTCCATAACTTCAGCATCGATTTCCTGCATATCCATCAGGACCCAAGCAAAGATGTTGGCATTCTTTCATAGAAAGGTGATGAGCCGCTCCCAAACTTCATCTTCTAGGTTGGAGCCGATTTGCATAGTATGTTCCTCATTTTCATCATTTAAAGGGATGGTCGTAAGATCTTTCATAGGCTCGCCCCGCTCCTTAGTAAGATCATCGCAGACATCTAGCCCACCAACTGGGCAAGGGTCGGGTTGGCTTCCTTTTTGTGAGGTGATGGAGTAGCAGTGCCTGGCCAAAGCTTGATCTCCTCTGATCTTCCCTATTTTACTGCCTATTGGGTACTTTATTTTTAAGTAGTAGGTTGATATCATGGCCTAGAGTGCATTTAGACTAGGTCGGCTAAGAATGGCATTATAGACAGATGAAGCCTTTACTACCAAAAAGTCGACCTATGCCCTGGCCTGTTTCGAGTATTGTCCTACAGCCATAGATAGTGTTATTATTCCTTCAACTGACACAACATCGGCAGTGAAGCCCACCAGTGGAGAGTTCATAGATCCTAGGTAGTTATTGGGTATAGATATTTTAGAGAAAGAATCGTAAAATAAAACATCGACGAAGCTTCCATTATCTACCAGAATGTTGCATACATCATAGTCAGTAATGTTTAAAGATATTACAACCGTATCGTTATGCGAAAATTGGATCCTTTGGGCATCCTCGTTGGTAAAAGTGATGGGCTCCTCAGTCCTCTACCTCTTCGTAGGCTCTGTTGATCCACTAGCCTCCCCTCGTCGAAGTTTCCCAGAGATGGTGTTGATGATGCCTAGCAGGAGTCGATCACCTTGCTACTCCTTCCTCCTCGACGGCTCTGATGGTGGTGATGCCCTTGACCGATCTTTCCATCCTTCAGACCGACGTCGTAGAAGTCGACCAAATCTATCGTGCCTGATGAGCCCCTCGATCTCATCTTGGAGCTAAATGCGTTCTTCAGTATCATGATCATGGTCATAATGATAGGGGCAAAACATGTTGGGATTGCACTTATCGGATGAGTGTGCATCCTTTCTGGCCTTAGCAACTACTTCCTAATTTTCATCAGCACCTAGGTTTTCAGAGTGTTGAGGGAAGCGTAGTTATGGAACCTTCTGAGGGGGGAGCTCCATCATGCCCTTCTGTCAGGACTTCTTTGTCTCCGAGCCCAGGGAGGAGTTTAGACTTGCTTGCACTCAGAGGAAGTTCTAGAGTGCAGCTGAGCTTCGCTTGACTTTTCTTCAATTACGGGCATACTTGATTCGCCCGCTTGTCGCTCTCCGGCAGCTTCACTATCCTTGGCCTTAAAGGCCTCTTCTGTTTGGGCATAACCTTTAGCCTAAGCCAGCATATCAGCAAAATTCTTGACGTACTTCTTCTCCAAGAAGAACAGCAGATTATTTTTCTAAAGGCCATCCTTCAATGCAGCCATAGCGACAGACTGGTCCAAATTATGGGCCTCCAATACAGCAGCATTGAACTGGATGATATAGGCTCGGATGGACTCCTCTTCCTTCTGCTTAATGTTAATGAGGGAGTTCGAACCTTAATGGGGGCACCGATTGCTGATGAAATGAATCACAAACTAGTGGCTCATCTGATCGAAGTAGAAGATGGTACCCAGCTTAAGGACTGAGTACTAGTTTCTGACTGCTTCCTTCAAAGTGGATAAAAAAGCTCGGCATAGAATGGCATCTGACATGCCATGGAGTAGCATCATTATCTAAAAGGCCTTCAGATGGTTAATTAGATTGGTAGTCCTATCATAGCTCTTGAATAGGGTGAGCTTGAAGTTCGATGGGATAGGTTTCTGCATAATTTTCTAGGAGAAAAGAGGGTCAGTGCAGATGTCGTTGCTATAAGAGGAGGGAGTATGGTGGAGTTCTTTGATCCGTTGATTTGTTTCCTATAGTTTTTGATCTAGAAGATGCTCACGGTCGTGGATCTTCAAAGTCTTCTGGTTGAATGGGGGCAGAGTTCCCTCAGAGGTTGAGTCATGATCAGAGCAAGGGCTCTCCACCCTCTGCTTCTCTTTTTTGGAGGTCACTGGCTAACTTGCCCAAGTCCATAGACCCCAAACTAGGTCTTGGGGTTTCGGAGAAGCCTGCTCTGACTGAATCGATGCTGGGGGCTGCTGTTGCATGACCTGCACTGCTTTAGTGAGGTTGCAAACCTGCTGGACCAGTAGGTTGAACTGCTCTGCATCCATCATTGCAGTCGATGGAGCTCGAGATGTAGGAGACAAAATAGGGGCAGGCAAATCTGAATGAGATCTGGCCATGGAGGTGGTTGACTGTCAGGTTGAAGCCTTCCTAGAAGGTATATTTGCTAGGAAGAAACCTTTGAATCGAAAGAAGAAAAATCTCTACTAGGCACTCCTTGAAGAACAAGGAAAACTTAAGAATGAGAGGGTCCCTTCCTCCAGTGTCAATCCTGTTGGTACAAAATCTGGTTGTCGCTGAAATCGAGGCTGGAGTTAGAGAAGATGAGGTCTCCTTTGGTGACCTGCAAAATAAGTCTCATCTGGAGTTGGGGTGGTTGCTCAGGCAAGACCCTCCGATGATCAAGTCAGCTCTTTCGGCCAACAGAAATGGAGTGCCCAAAGAGATTTTAGTAGAGTTTTTAGAAAAAAATTAAGAGCTTGGAAAAGAAAGCATATTTGGAGGGTCCCTTATATAGGCAGAGCCCATAACAAACTGATAGTGACAGCCAAAACCATTTGATAGTGGGTCGTTTAGAGCCACGTGGGGTTTGTTATGGAGGATCATGTCTATTGTCATGATGTGCCAGTCTACTGGAGTCTGACAACTTAAGTTCGGATGGGATAATCATAGGTAATGAAGAATTCTTAGCTAACACCATTCTAGAGGAGTTTGGAGGTTCTTGAGATCAGTTGTGCTTGGATCATCATTTGCCATATCATGAGTCGATGTCGAGGCCTTTTCGGGCAGCTAGTAAGAGAAGTCTGAGAGGAGCTCGATAGGTAGAGAAATCCAAAAAGAGTTTGACTAGCGGCAAAGTCTAACCGAAGTTCGATCATCAAAGGAGTCCAACTAAAGAAGAAGTTCGACAGGAGTTCGACTGCTGAAGGAGTCTGGTTAAAGGAGAAGTTCGACAGGAGTTTGACTACTGAAGGAGTCCGACTGAAGGAGAAGTCCGACAGGAGTTTGACTGCTGAAGGAGTCCGAAAGGTCTTACAAATTTGGTGGAAGCTCATCCCTAGCCACTGATACTGGACGGGCCAATTCAAAGGTCAGATATTTCGATCAAACTTTAGCAGGAGCAGGTTTATCCCCAACAGTGACAATCACTCAAAATGACATCTTTTGAAAATAAGCTCGATAATTCCTAAAGCTAGGATTGGAATAAGACTTCCATCCCTAACATTCACGTTTTTCTCATCATTTTCAAACATTCTATTTTTTTGTAGTCCTTGCAACAAATTGCATAAGACTATTGGTATCTAATACCCAGGTAGTAAAATTACTTATAGAAAAATTTTGAGATGTTATCATATAACATCCTTGATAAGCAACTCTTGCTCCTTTCTCTTGTTCAGCCTATTATGGTCAAGAGAAGCAAGACAATTCTTCTTTCTATGATCCTGCTTCTAATAGTAGAAGCACTATATCTGATTTGGTTCAATATTGGACTAATTATTTTGATTGGACTAAGTACCCCCGTATGAATCTATTCATATTGCTGAACCAAATTCAACTTTTGATACTAATTATCAAAGTTAGATCCCATAAGTCATCATTGTCTAACAATGATTGGAGCAATTAGGATTTAGCCTTATTCTATGAGAAAAGAGAATATAGACCTAATGTATATGAATTATTTTAAGCCTAGAGACTTGGACTTTAGTCTTCAGATTTTTTCACTATTTTATTCGAATTGGTAGCCTCTACTTCCAATTCGGAAAATTACTTTAATTCTCTAGTAGGTACTAGAATCCACATAGATTGCACACAAGTCCAACTATGGTTGGTCAACCCATGTACATCTAAGGGTAGGTTCATCACTAATTATTTCTCCAAACAACTTCTAGTCACTTAATTTTGCTCCAGAAATCTAATCGATAGGCTAGGGCCTCCATTGTAAGGATCCGGTTAGGTCCAACCATTAACATGACTATACTTGGTACATCTAACTAATGAATGATTAAGTCCAACTATGGTTGGTCAACCTAACCATTATTAGAGAGACACATTCAAGTCATCATATGGTGAATGATAATTTCATTAGTCAACAAGCATCAGGCCTATGGGCCACCAATGATTATTGAGTTAACGGATCCATTATCAAACACCTTAATGGAAGGCTATGACTTAGTTATCTTCATAACTTTATCATTTTAAGAACCTAATAATTTTAGAAGATTTAAAATTATTTATGATTTAAGAATAGAAAGAACATGGATCAATTTACTTCCACTGACTTCACCAAGTCAAGTCCTTCCACTAACTTCTCAAGTCATTGATAAGGACTATGATTAATATTGGTCCATGGGTACTTAGATCAGTCTCACTAAACAAAATCAGTCTCACTAATTTTCTATGTGACATGGGTTAGCACGAATCAATGAGCAACGTAATCAAGACCTGATTAACCACATTGGCCAGGTAAGTAAGTAAAGGGAAATCCTGATTTCCCGGTCCAGGTTCGTCCAAATCTGATCAGATCAAGAGATATATTTTAATTTTTTTCTCTTGATCCCAATCAGATCTTGATATGTTTCAGATCTAATTCTTATTATTTTAATAAATAAAATAAAATAAGATAAATTAAATCAAATTTAATTTACCTGATTTGGGTAATCCTATTACCCTGTAGATGATCCTGATTGCAGCGGAAGGTTCTGGATCTAGCCATGCAAGCGCCTGACCTCTATCGATATCCACTCGGGTTGGATTTGGAGAACCTCTTCTTCTCTATCACACCTCCAAAAATCAAATCTGGATCTGATCTAGAGGATCTTCAAAATTCTTTTGAAGATCTGCAGTCGTCCTTTTGCAGCAGCGCAGCCTTCTTGCTTTTGATCGCCTTTCCTTGATCTGAATCGCACCAACCTAAGTCCAAAACTCTTTTGGACGTGGAGAGCAAGGGGAGAAGAGACTATGGCATGGAGAAGGAGGGGAGAGGCAGCCTTGGGGTGTGTCTAATTTCATTAGCATTAGGGTTGGGCGCAGGGTCTTATTTATAGACCTCTTGTGATCCAACTCCTCTTCCTCTCAACCAATCACAACCCTTTGTGAAATCAGATCTAAATCTGATTGGTTGGAATAGAGACCCCTGGATTCCTCCTTAGAGGGCGCCTAAGACCAGTCAAACTGGATTCTTAGTAGAACTCTGATTGGAATCCAAAAGGGAGGTGGAGTCCTTGTCCAACAAGGACTCCTAGGCGCCTCCTACTTGGGCTCACGCCACCCTTGGCGTGCGCCCTTCTCCTTGCCAGGTTCTGGCAGGGGGACAGGCCCCCACCAGCTCTCCAATAGGTGCATGACATGTGGTCAAAAGTCAAAGTATCAATGGTCAATGTTTGACCAGTCAAAGGTAGACTTTTGACCAAAGTCAAAGAACAAGAAATGGCAGATGACCAAAAATGGCAGGTAATGTCTTACAAATAAGACAACCTATTCTGACTTGGACAACCTCCAGTCAGACCATATGAAGGCCTCTGATTGAGCACAAACTCCTTTGGCTCAGTCAGGACAACTTATTTATGATAGTAAAAGAAGAACGTTAGGTTCAATCGAGTGCTAGCACGATTTTCTTGAACCTAATTGAATCTCATTCAGATCAATTGAACTAGATTAGTTCAATTGATGATCACCAGATTCAAACCCTTGTTTGTGTGACCCAGTTAGGTTCAGTTCTGTATGGTAATGGGATATGTCATGATCTCTATCATAGACATCATCGAAACTCCTTTCGATGGATCAGAACTCTTCTGATTCGAATAGCTAGAATGATCGATCATCTAAATCATTCTAATTGCTCCCAAAATCCACCAGTGACACCTAGCAGTATATGGTGGCAACCCATTAGAGCTGAATGCGAACCTCTTGGTGCAGCTACCTGTGTGATTAAGTTCTTCTATCTTGAGCCCCGATCAGATTAGGGTTAAGGTGAACTCGTCAAACCCTAGTCTCTGTCATATGATGTAATCATTCGATTCGAGTCCAATGTGAAAATCTAAATAGAAACTCTTTCTATTATTTCACTCTACCATGGCCATGGATTTCTGGACTTGATTCTCATGATCATCATAGGGCTACTCCTCTACCACCGAGGTAGATAGATTCCATCTTGATGCAATCCAGTTCCTACAATGAACATGTCATAGCCAACATACACCTCAGGGTTCCATATGGCTAGGAGACCGAGTAATGGTGTAGTCAAACTATAACACCCTCAAGGTGAACTGCCGATGCATCTCAGGTCAAAGAACCAGACACACTACTACAGCATCGAGTCAGTCATTGACGAGAAGGTAGACTCCCTAATGACTACTCGAGGTGGTCACGCTCAGTGCCCTCGTTCTCTAATGAGTACCTGTACTCTTGCTCCGGTGTCTCCACACCGTAGACTCAAGACTCATCTACTAAAGAGAAGCGATCGTATACCAACCTTCCGTATCAATCACCATCCTCATGATGATCCTATGGTCGGGAGCTGTTTATGAGTTAATAATGATTATTCATGTCTTAAATTTTCAACTCTTGAAAATATGAATTATCATTACCATTAACTCAAAGGATGTATCACAGACACTAAATACACATGTGTGATAGAAAATAACCCATTTTATTAATTATAGTCAAAATTATAATTTTGTCCCTAGAAGTGTATTACAAGTGTCAGCCAATTCTGGCTTCTAGGGCACATATATCTAACAGTAAGATCGATGAGAGGGTCTGTCAAGGCTTGCCTTAGACACTATTAGAAATAGTCAGGTAAATGGATTGTCAATTAAAAATCATCGATCTAGAATGCCAGAATTACCTTAAACGCCAATCGATTTATCAATTTTGATTTGGTCTGCCTAAAGACTTGGGCTCGATCACTAAGCCACGATCAGTATCTATTTATTAGATGTATGAACTTTGATCAACTACAACTATTGAAGTGATTTATAGAAATGACCTAATCCTAATTAACTATTAATTAGATTTGATCAATTTCTTAACTAAGTCCATATTTATTCTAACCCTAGGTCTAACTCAGTTAAGGACTTGATCAAAGCTAACACATTACTCTTTAACCTATGTTTTATGAAATTATCTTAGGATCTTTAAATCACAAACTTAGATTCTAAATAATCACTTAATACTCAATTAAGTTCAAAGCTTATGGGTTTGGATTTATGGAACCTCAAAACTAATTTCTAATTTGATCATTTAAAATATTTTCAAATTATAAATAGTTTACATTGAATCATGTTCAATATTTGATTTTAGATTTGATTTATTTTAATGTTTCGATCATGTCCTAGGATTTTGAATCTAGAATTTTGCAGAAAGTAAGTTCTCAATTTAAATTCTATAAAACAAATATATCATATATATTCTAGATTCAAAATAAAAATTATATATCAACATATGCAATAAGAGGATCTAGATCTAAACATAAAATACATCATATGAATCAGATCATAAATCATTTAAAATTATATTTAAAATCTAAAAATAAATTATAAATTATTTTAAATTTTATCTAACATATTTATGATTTAGGTTATTCGGATTAGCACGTACTAGGACAATCTCTCCACAGTAAGGGATAAACCTTACAGCAGAACAACCTTATAGTAGTATATGCAATCCGATATTATTTAAAAATAATTTAAATAATCTAAAATAGATCTAATATCTATTTAAGTTTATATTTAAAATAAAAAAATAAATCATAAAATTATTTAGATCATATCTAACTTACTCATGATTTAAGAATAGATTGGTACATACTAGGACCACTCCACTATAAGAAATAAATCTTACAGCAGAACAATCTTATAGCAGTATGTACGATCTTTAGAGTTTTATTTTTTAGATTTAATTTAATATAAATATGATCATGTTATAAATGAACCTAGATGCTTTGATACCATTGTTGGAAAATATGCAAAGTCTCATGCATGAATTTCGAAACTTTTTTAAAATATAATACGGCAAAGTTATAAATTAAATCATTTAATCTATAAATATATGTAATTTAATTACTAAATCCTACATCTAGAACCTATAATATGTCATAATGCATACATAAATTTAAAAATAAATATTTTGATATTGATCAAATCAATATCCTAGATCTAGAATAATTCTAAATCTAAATCTTAGATCACATCTAGATGAGAGAAGAGATCAAATCTCTTACCTTTGTATGGATCGAGAACTTCATGGTTAATTCATTTTGTTGTCTTTAGAGTTGTATATATGTCCAACCTCTATAGAAAGTCCATACAAGGCTGCAACATAAATCGAAGGTTTGTCGAATGAAGATCCGCTCGAAGTGCTAGCTTCTCGTGGATCCCTTCAGATAGTTAATTTAAAATTTATTCTTTGGATCTCTTGGACACTCCAAGAGATGAAGAATAAGAGACAGAATAAGAAAAAAATCTAATCTTTGGATCTTTCATAAATTAGAAATAAAATACATTAGAAAAGATCCTAAGAGAAAATAAATATTCTTTTTTAGGACATCAACGATTGATGTCCTGAAAACATCTTTATGCTAGGATAAGGAAAGATCTTCTTCCTTAAATTTTTTTTATATTTTTATATCTTACACTCTCTAATTTTTTTTATAGAAAAATCTCATAAAATATGGAGAAGAAGGATTCTCAAAGAAACCCTAAGAGAAGACCTTCTTCACTTCTTCTTCTCTCATTAGGACATAATCAGATCATGTCCAAAATTGATCATCTTGTCTCAACATCTTGGAGCACATATCCCCATGCCCTCTTCCTCTCTCTCTCATAGATTTTTATTATATAAAAATCACAAAGAATAAGGAGAAAACAAATATTGAAAGAAAACATATATAAGAAGACATTCTTCTTACCTTTGTCCTCATCAAGACATGAACCTTTCATGTCTTAATGAAAACTTTTTCTCCAACAATTCTTAGCATCCAAAACCTCCATGCCAATCCTCTCTTTTCTTAGGTTTTTACCATGGAAAAACCTAGGTGTTTGACGCCATCTCCCATCTAATAGGAGGCGCCATGAAATTAGGAAAGACTAGGTCAAAAATGATCTAGTCAAAAAAGGAAAAGATGGATTCTTATGGGGCGTCCAACTCTTGGATGCCCCTTCCATAATTTTGGGCATAAGAAATAAAAGGCCAACGCATATGAGGAGAAAGGGGGTGAACAAAAATTTTTGGCATGGAGAAAAATGGCACAAAAGGGAAGAGGTGTTTTGGTTTCAAAGGACTCTATCAAATAGAGTAAATATCAAAACCAATTTATAAATCTGACGAAGTCAAATTTAATTCCAAGAAAACTCCAGATAATAGGAGGCATGGAGACCTTTCTTAGGCATGGAAAATATTACACAAAGATCTAGAACTAAATTAGTGGGCATGGAACATCATAATGGTGCAAAGGAAGAAACAAGGAATCCTAGTCCAACAAGGATTCTCATATATTGACCAGGTTAAACCAATTTTAAACTCAATTAAAATAGGATTAGTGCAATTCTAATTATGGGTGATCCTAGTCCAACTAGAAATTCAATTAAGTTAGGTTTAAACTATATTTAAATTTGATTTAAATCTTAACTCAATTAGGAATTAGGTGCACTCAAATCCTAGTCCAACTAAAAATTATTTTTTTCTTGCAATTAGCTTCTCAAATAAATTAATTAAACTTAATCTAATTAAATTTAAATCAATTCTAATTAAATCTAATTTAACTAGACTTTATCTCAGCCTAATTGCTCAATCAAATTGAGCCAATTAGCAATTCAATTACTAATCGATCCTTCTATAATACTTGCATTAGGTCAAACATCAATTATTTTGATAGTTTGACCTAAGAATGATTCTCAATCATTGATTAATCATCTGATTAGGTTACAACCTCTTATATGTGTGACCCTATATGTTTGAATCTAAGCTGGTAGCACAGAAATCAATTTCTGTTCTAATCGAAGTAACCATCTAGCAATGATTTCCGACATCAGAATAGGTCAAATATATGCAAAGCAACATTCTTAGAACCCTGGCCTATGGTTACCATATAATTTATCCTTTTGACTAATAATGCTCAAGATGACTTTGAGTATGCTGTCAACACTCATATAAGTTATCTCTATTATGTCTCAAAATTTTATAAATTTTATGACTCCTCACAAGGATTATCCAGATCTAGATTTTGCTAAATTGAAACACAATGAGTCATTCTCTTTCTAAAGTTAATTAGGAGTGGTCAATCCCATCTTAACTCACACACCGACTCTATAAGTACTTGACTGTATCCAAAAATCTTTCGAATCTATATTAGAAATACAGACAGTCCGGCATCAAAGTACAGTGAGTTACTTATGAGTCATCATGATGATCTCAGGTCAGAGGGATACTTATATCCATTGACTTTAGCTAGCTACTTTTAATATTAGAGTGCTATATTGATCACGTTCAGTGCAGATGTACTCCTACATCTCATCTGAATGTCATACCAGTATCTCCACACCACTTGATTACGAGGACAACCAATGCATATGGCATATAGCGACCTACACTCGATAAGTTATCATTCTTGTTAATAACTTATCATTTGATCATGAACAGTTTAAAAACTATCTGATAAATCCTTTTTTATCGATTGATTATGATTCTAAGGACTTCATCATAATTTAGGAGTTCATTTAAGAAAGATAGAACTTTTATGATGAACCAGCTAAATAACTATTATTATTAGATAATTCATATGCTAATCCCAATCATCTACCACTTAGATAATTAGCTTTAGGATATATTTTCCAACAACTATCTCTACCGAGATTGCTTCGCTTATGCAGTCCATGTCGAGATCCCTAGGATAGCTGGACACCATTAGACTTGCTCTTCTAGCTCAGCCTATCTCTTCTTAGGATGCCGGGCCATCTTGTCCTTCTACTCGTGCTGGTACCTTTGGTAGGGGCCATGGCAGACGTGCTCGTGGTCGAGCTCATGATTCTACACCTGACCTTCTCCATCCCATTTCTGATTCTTCTAATGACTCTAACTCTTCTGGTGCATCCAGCCATGATCTTTATTAGATCTAGTATAGTCAAACATATATGCTTAGGATCTAACTTATGGCCCTTGTACTTTTTGGCTGATTGACTCATGGATGGTTGTATTTTTTTTGGTATTCATGAATTTTGTATGTATTGATGGCCTATCACTTATGACTTCTTAGCATTTTGGTATTATGTTCTAACTCTTATATATTTTCACTTATTATGACTTTTATTATGTTTGAAATATATATATATTTGTTAGTGCAAAAATCTATGAGGATGCCGAAGGTAGCTAGAGTTGAGAAGGCAAGGCTGCCAACAGGATCTACAAAATAAAATCCAAACCAGAGGTGGATGGCTCCGACAGGATCCTCCAACGCTCAAGTTAATTCTCTGACAAACTGGAATTGAGTGCTCAGAAATTAAATAGAGAAGTAGAGTAACTGGAAGAAAAAGAGAGCTTAGAGGAAAATGTATTTGGAGGATCCCTTTTATAGATAGAGCATGTAAAAAACTGATGGTGATGGCTGTAATCATCTAGTAGTGGACCGCTCAGATCACGTGAAGTTTGTTACGAAGGATAAATTATCATTTATCACAACTTGCAAGTAGTTGAGATCCATTTGCTGGTGTTCGAACGTAGATTAAAGACTTCAATATGTGCAATAAACTTGCAACCGACTGAGGCCTATTGGGGTTACATCCAGTAGCTTCAAGGAGTTTGAAAGCCTCCTGGGTCATGTGCAGATAAGTGCCTCTTGAATTGAGATATGAAATATTGTGCTCCATCTTTTATGGAGTAGTTGTCATGAATCAATGGTTAGACGAGGTTCTTTTGGATGGTTCCAACTGACAGGCGCAACACAGACTAAGTAGATCCACGATTGATTAGGAGAAGCTCATCTTGAAGGATACTCGAATGGAAGGACTTTAGCTGGAGGAAGCATGACTAAAAGGAGTGCGTTCGGAACGAGTTTGCCTGGAAGGAGCATGACTTGAGTAGTTTAGCTGGAAGGAGTGCTGTCAAAAAGAGCGTGACTAGAAGAGGCACTATCGAAAGGAGTTTGACTGGAGGAGTTCATCCAGAAGGAATTTAATTGGAAGAAATTTGGCCAAATGGAGATTGATCGGAAGAAGTTCGATGGCAGGAGTCTGACGGGCGATTGGAAGGAGTTCGGCTGGCCGATATTCATCATACTATCAATAGGTTGTGCAGTGTTTGGATAGAAATCATCTATATTTTGAAGAGGTAGTCTAGCGTCCGCATGGTGGAGGTCATCCAGACTTCGACGGGGGTTATTATACCCCCAATAATATATATATATATATATATGCTTTTGACTTCTATGAATGTCGTTTGGATCAATTTTTATGAATGGCATCAATTGAAAAATTATGATAATGTGCTAAGAGAAATATATTATATGTGTGCTATGAAATGTTATGAATGACATCAATTGAAATGTCCTATATAATTGTATGTTTTTCATTATGAAATCTTATTTCAGCAGCAAAACATAAGGAATAAAGTGAGGAGGAGCCCTTTTTTAATTTTCTTTAAAAATTCCTTAAGATCGTAATTGATAATGTCAAAAAGAAAGAGTAGAAAAATAAAATTAAGAAATAAGCAAAATTGACAAAAGAAATAAGTAATTCGAATAAGTAATTAAAAAGCAATAAGTAATTTGAATAAGTAATTCATATTTCTTTAAGCAATTTTCAGACTACTCGTATTATAAATTACTCAAATGCTTGATTATATACAATCATCAAACTACTCTTAATGCAATATTGTTTAAATAATTGGCTATAATATTCAAGTGATGCATCTTCATAAATTTGAAATTCTTAATCAATACTTCATATATGTTATATTTTGCTTTTGCTCAAGTATTTTGTCATCATCAAAAAGAGAAAGATTGTTGCTCCAAGAATTACTTTTCATGATTATAAAATATTTAAGAGGATACTAATAATTTTGGCTTGAAAAAAGATTAATTATGTATTTCAGGTTTAATAAAAAATTTTAAGTTTATTAAAAAAAAATAAAAAGGAGCAAAATCATAATTTTATAAAGTTTGAGATCAAGAAAACCTATTTCTGAAGCCTCAAGAGAATGTATGAAAGATTTTTGATCTATTAGAGGTAGTTTCATGAATTTTGGATGCATAAATTGAAAGAAAATTAAGTTTGAAGAAAAGGTACAATCCCTGCCAAAAAAGGATGAATGGCATGTTATTTCTGGTGGCACGCTCAGAGGGGACGACCCTGAGGTCGACCCTTGGCTCAGGGGTCGATTTCAGGGTTGACCTCTGCTGTTCTGTAGGCCAGAAAAATAGAAACTAGCTTTTTCTATCCAGTGGTAGGGGTCGACCTCAGGATCGACCTCTACTGTTCTGTAGATTAGAAAAATAGAAACCGACCTTTTCTATTTTGTGCCATAGAGGTCGACCCTAGGGTCGACTCCTATGCCAGGGGACGACCCTATGGTCGACTCCTACGATGTAAAAACTCCATAATGACTAATTTTTTAGTTCATTTTGACTGCATTTAATGCATATTTAAAGCTCTCCAATGGCTACAAACCTGTCCAAATTTCTCTCCAATACCTATTGAAAATATAAAGGCTTTCAAAATGAGAAAAAACAAAAGGAGAGAAATCAATCATTCATTTCAACCCTAGCAAAAAGCTCTCTCTAAGTAAAGAAGCATTCATTTCAAGTTCGCCAATCCATCAAAAGCTTATTCAAGTCTTCAACAACTTTGAAGAAATTTAGAAAAGCTTCTTTTTTAGTTGTGTAAAGTATTCTTAAAGTTTTATTTGCTCATTAAAGGAGTTAAACTTGTATTTCTTTGTCCTTAACTCTTATACTCTATTTTTGTGTTGATTTTAAGTTTCAGAAGGATTCCAAAACTTGAGAAGATTGATCCAAATCTTAAATCAGATTATATTGGATTTGCTTGTACCCAAAAAATAAATTTTCTAGCTCAGGATAGCTAGGGTCGGAGGTTTTTGATGTTGTTTTTAGTTTGAATACGATATAGTGGATTTAAATTTTCAAGTAGAAGGTTGGAGAGTGGATATAGGTACAAAGTTGGCACCGAATCACTATAATTTTTTTTTTATTTATGGTGTGTTTACTTCC
The DNA here is from genome assembly GCA_006176705.1 of Cocos nucifera. NCBI lineage: Eukaryota > Viridiplantae > Streptophyta > Magnoliopsida > Arecales > Arecaceae > Cocos > Cocos nucifera. The sequence continues at coordinate 738,103 of QRFJ01000184.1, forward strand.
TCTCTATCTTTACTTTCTTATTTATTTTCTTTCTTGCTTCTTATTTCTTCACATCACTTGAGTCACCCACTATACCCAACTTGCTTATTAGTGCATAATCTTTGTAATTCCAAATCAGCTTTAAATTTTTTAAAAATCCAATTCACTGCACCCCCCCCCACCCCACCCCGCTCTTAGGTTGCATAGCTGGGCAACACTCCAGTTGCTCAATTAGAAATCATAAGATTAATAATTGCTTTAGCAGCTCAAAATTAGTAGAAAATCCATTAAATGGATGTGAAGTTTGCTTTTTTGAGTAGTCTCTTAGAAGAAGTCTATATAGAACAACCCAAGGGGTACATAATAAAAGGACATAAACAAAAAGTGTTAAGATTGAAGAAGTTGACTTTATACGGATTGAAACAAGCACCAAGAGCTTGGAATAGCGGGATTGTTAAATATTTCTGAGCAAACGGCTTTATAAAGTGCCCACATGAACATGCCTTCTATGTGAAGGTGAGTGAGAATAAAGATATGTTGCCTGTTTGCCTATATATAGATGATCTCATCTTCACAAGGAATAATTCGAGCATTTTTGAAGAACTCAAACAAATCATAGCTCGAGAGTTTGAAATGATCGATATTAGGCTTATAAATTTACTACCTTAAGATTGAAGTGAAGCAAGTGGAAGAAGGCATCTTCATCAATCAAGAAAATTATGCAAGAGAGGTTCACGAGAAGTTTAACATGAGCAACTGCAAGCTCACTCAAGCTTCCATAAAATGTGGAGTGAAGTTATCAAAGTTTGATGATGGAGAGAAGGTGGATCTAACTTACTTCAAGAGTCTAGTTGGAAGCTTAAGGTACTTAACGTGTACAAGGTTGGACATCCTCTTCATTGTTGGATTGATCAATCACTTCATAGAAGTACATATCATAACACATTTGAAGATCACGAAGAGGATTTTATGCTATATTACAAATACTTTACCATTGATTTTGGTCTACTTTATCATCTTCTAACAACTTCAATCTTTTGGGATATTTCGACAGTGATTGGGATGGAGATATTAATGATTGAAAGGATATAGCTGGATTTCTCTTCTATATGGGAGCTACTACTTTTACTTGGACTTCAAAGAAGCAACCTATAATCACACTATCTACATGTGAAGCTAAATATATGGTGACTACTTTATATGTTTATCATGCCAATTTGCTTCGCAACTTATTAAAATAGCAATAAATGACTCCAAAAGAAGCTATAGAGATATTTGTAGACTATAAGTCTGCAATTGCTTTTGCAAAGAATCTAGTATTCCACGATCAAAGCAAGCATATTGACACGCGGTATCACTTCATTCAAGAAAGTATTGAAGGGAAGGAGGTTAAGGTAAAGTATATAAATCTCACGATCAAGTTGTTGATATCCTCACAAAGCTACTCAAGCAAAAAGTGTTCGTGAGGCTGAGAAGTTTGCTTGGTATCACAAGATCAAGTTTAAAGAGAGGTATTGGAAAATAAAATTGATTTTGGATCACAAAAGTAGTAAAAAAAATTGGGCTCAATCAATCTTGAATTGGCTAATAAAGGCACAAATTCTAGAAGATTTATTTCTAAAAATATCTCTAGAATATATATGCTTAAAATATTTTGTATCTAAAACTTTCTCTAGAATATGCTTGGAATGTGCTAGAATATCTTATATCTAGAACTTTCTTTTGAAGCCTATAAATAAGCCTTCTCCTAGTTATTTAAAGGTGTAGCCAAAGGCATTGAGTAGTAATATAAGCTTCCTCTTTACAAAATCCTCTACATCTCTCATCTTTCTTCCATAAATACACCCTTCTACCAAATACACATGCCTAGCATACCTAATCCAATAAGTAGCACTGATAAGAATAATAACATCAATATGAACTATAAAGAGTGCCGCATATTCATTGGTATTGATAAAAAGTGAGATGAGAGCCTTAGACCCATGATAGTCAAGAGTATGCAAGTGCACCTATTTAAGGCCATAAAGAGAATATTATAGCTTGTTAATATAAGTTGGATGGCTTGGGTCAATAAAATTGGGAGGTTGTTTCATATAAACATTCTGAGTAAGATGTTTATAGAGGAATATATTTTTAGCATCTAGTTATCATATAGTTTAACTTTCAAAAATGACAAGAAAAAGAATAGTGCAAATTATAACAAACGTGATAATTAAGCTAAATGTCTCAACATAATCAATGCCTCTTGTTGTTTGCAGCTTTTAGCAACCAAGTAGGTTTTCTAGTGCTGTATGGACTCATCAAATCATCTTTTAATTTTGAACATCCATTTGTAGCCAATAACATGCCGTGATGGAGAGAGTATAACTAGAAGATAGGCATCATTGAAGACTAAGATATTTTACTCATCTACCATGCTTGATGCTATTGAGGGTCACATGGAGCTTGAGTGAAGCAAGTAGACTTGATAGGGATAGTGGAAGCCATAAATGCTAAGGAATATTTTATGCTAAAGTGATGTAGCTTAAACATGCCATCCTTGGAGTGTGTGATTGTGATGATCATTGATTTAGAAACAAAAATGTCACTAGCTTAGGAGCTTTAGCTTTAATAATGGCTATAAAAGGTTGGTCATATATGGTGGATGTAGGATAATGTTACAATTACAGGGATTCAATGGTAGCTTCTCAGTGTGTTGGGCTAGGTTATTGTCATATGTTTATAAAGAATATGGCTGATTTTGAGGACTTTAGGCTAGAGTTTTTGATGGACGAATATGGATTGATGATGATTGATTATTGGCTTGGGCACAAGCTATGGTAGAGAAGGCATTATGAGAGCTACTATCGGTTTGCTCAAGAATGTAAGAAGAAGAGTGCTATATATGTGGCACTACAAAAAAAAATTAACTTTTAGTAGTTGCTAAAATTGCCCTTAAAAGTTTCTAAAGCTACCACTAATGGAAGATAATGATATTCTAATTTTTGTTTATCATAGGAACAAAGACACTGAAAATATAAAGAGCCAAAAATATGAAGAAATTTATAATCTAGTTTTTTATTAAACATTTTTTCTCAAGGTGAATAAACTAGAGTGTGTGCATTGATAAATGATTAATAAGAAAAATAGTCATGTCAAAGATCATTTTCTAAAATTTAGAAGAAAGATTTGATTAGGCATAAGGAGTAAGACATTTCTACATAAAATAATATTTACAGTCTATAGCCCTATTTTATTGGGAGCTATATGGACATGAGAAGGGTGATGATCAATTTCTTGAACATTCAATTCTTTTTGAAAAGAATATGCTTGAAACTTATAAGCACCATTTGTTTGGAGAAATTTAACCTTATATTGTAAAATATTTACAATATGCAACCAAAAAAAATATGATAAATATCAAAATGATATGTTAATGGTCAATGCCAGGAGAAATAACTATAATTAATCATCTAAAAATGTGCATAGTATAGATAACAGAAATATGATGTAAAGGTAGCAAGTCCCCCAATGTTAGTATGCACATGTTCCAAAGGATAATAAGATCTAAAATGTGAATGTGAAAAAAGAAAAAAAGGTGGCATGGCAATATGGCCAAGTTATTGATACCAAATAGATTAAGTAATATTGGTTGAACCAACATATACAATAGAAATATTCTCGATGGAATTATCCACTGAGAAATTGCATATTCCTTCCTTAAGAGTACTCTTAAGGAGGGTCTGAGTAGGGATAAGATCCTTCACATAAAAATGATTAGAATGAAAATCAAAATAATAAGAATTATCATGTATGAATTAAAATATAGATAAAATTTTATTTAAGGGATATGTAAAATATTATTAAGTTGAAAAGGATGGGCAAAAGTATGTAAAAGAGAGTGACTAATAGTTTTTATAGCTAAACCTAAATCATCTCCTATAGTAACTTGGTTAGGACTATTATAATTAGAATTGAGATTAGGATTGGACTAATTAGGAGTCATTTGATGAGAGGCATATCTATTCATGTACCATGTTGAATTATTCATAGCAGCAAGATTGGCTTGTGACAAAGCAATTTATGCTTGGTAGGATTGATTAAAGCAATAGTAATACTTCAAGTCTGTGTAACAATATTTGTAGCACACTTGGCAACGAACCTTATTTTGTATTCTATTACTAGTAGTATTTGGAGTTCTAGACTGATATCCTTCTAGTGATAAGATCCTTATGGAAAAAAAATGAGATGCTCCATCATTAGAGGTATTATGTGTTGGTTGTTGAGTATGTTGTGGTAGATATCGTTGGTTATATTTTTACATATAATTTATAGTGGATGGAATCCCAATAATAGCCAAATAAGCTTGGAACTATATAATCTTGACCAAGAATCATGTTGGAGAAGAATGTTGTTTAGTTCATCAGAACTTGAGGTAATATCCATGGTAAGAAGTGTATAGACAAGATGCTCATACTTCGAACCAAGGCTGAGCAAGACTTAATGGTATAAATCAGTGGAGAATACTCATCTATTAATGGTTGACAGATTGCCTGATATCTTCTTTGCCTCTTGTAGATAATCTTCTATAAGAGTAGATCCTTATTAAAGATATGAAAATCTAACATAAGAGTACCATAACGTGCTTCACTCTGAATGGTATAATGTTGGTCAAGAGCAAGTCAAAAATCTCATACATATGGTAATTCGATAGCATGAACCATCATCACATTAGAAATGTTATAGAGAAGCCATTCTCAAATGATTTCATCATGGAGAAGCCATACCTCATACATTGTATTATAGATTGACTTCTTTTTTTTTCATTATTTGAAGTAGTGATAATCAATGGTGATGAAGGTTAGTTGTACTATGTACAAAGTTCTACAATCGGTTAGCTATTAAAAAGGGTTGAATTCATGTTTTTAAGGTTATAAAATTATTCGTATTAAGTTGAATAGCAGCTAAAGGTAGAATGGTAGGTGCAAGGATAGAGTTGAAGGAAGATGCCATGGAGATAATTAAGATTAAAGGCTTTGATACCATTAGGATAGAAAAATATTATGGCAAACTTTTCCTACCTAAATATTGTGAGGTAGTTAGTGCATATATTTAGAATTGAGAATGTACGATAGATTACAACTATGTTCATACAAAGAAAGAAATAATAAATGAATTCTTAAGATCAATCCTAAATTTATGCTAGGTACAAATTCAAAATCCAAATCCAAAATTTAAAATTTAAACTAAAGTTATGACAAGAAATTCTCTCTCGACCTACTTTGTAGGGAGATTTCTGTATTCTTTTATGACTATTTGTATAGTTGTTTGTAATATTAATAAATATAAAGATGACAGTATACAACAATAGATCCCCAAGAATTATGCTCATTTAAATTTGAATCTCTAGAATTAGTTTCTAAAAACATGCTCTAGTAATCCTTTGATAATTAGATGCCTAAAATAATCTTGGAGATTTAACAGATTCCAAGAATCCTACTTTCTAAAAATATGCTTTGGTAATCCTTTAATAAGTAATTGCATAATCTTGGGATTTATTTGCATAATCTTGGAGACTCAATAAATCCCAAGAATTGTGCATTATAAAAATATGCTTTGACAATTCCTTGATAAGTGACTGCATGATCTTGAAGATTTATTTGCTCAATGATATGATTTTGATTTATGATTCTCCTCTTCTACAAATTTTATATCTCAACTCGCACTAAAGCTTACTATAAATTCATTATACTATTTTCTAGGATGGAGGTTAATCTTTCTTCTAAAGGCTCGTTTCTTTGAGTCTTAGTTTACTGAATCATGGATTGAGCATGCTCAAATGCTTTGCTTTAAGTTCATATCCACTCCTATGGCTATGAAATCACTATCCTCACCATCTGATTTTGCACCTCTTGATTAATCTCTATATCAAACCTCAATAAATGCTCTTCAACAGTTGACCTTCACTAAATTATGGTTATCAGTTTCTTCATAATTCTACTATAGATCAATATTGCTTGGTCAAGCATATCATATATTATATTGGCAGCACACTTGATCATTGACTTTAAATTTTGGCAAAGTCCACCCTATATTCTTATGCAAATTGATCATTCTACAAGTATCTATTGCAATTACTCAGAGCAAATTGCATTTCTTGAAGTACAAAAAAGCAGCCTATGGTTGCTCGCTGAAGTTTTGCTCCATGATTTTTGTGACTAGCAAGCTTATTTGGATTATCCATATTTGCAGGTACCTAGGTATGCATCTTTCTCATTTATCTATATTTGTGACAAACTCAATGCAGTCTATATGACTATTAATCCTATGTTACAAGCTTGCGCTTAACACATAGAGCTTGCTTATCACTAGAAAAAGTTTGCCCGAAGACAATTCATAACCTGGTTTGTTTATTCTCAAAATCGGTTAGCATACATCTTCAACTAACCACTCTTTGGATCTCATTTCTATGCTCTGTGATCCAAACTCAGGTTTTGGCCCATGCTGAGCTTGAGGGCCAGTGATAGCAGGAAGAATTCAAATAATTCAGATTCAAAAGAAGCCACGCTAAAAGAAAAGGATAGAAACCATAAATCAAGGAGCTAACACTATCCACTTTTAGTTTCCTTTTAATCTAAACTACTCTCTCATCTACATCTATTTGTTATATTAGAATACACAAATCTCTCAACCGTATATATATATATATATCACATGAAATTATAAATATAAAATACCTCACTTCTCTCTCACTCACCTTAAGGCAGAAATTTCATTTTAGTTTCTTTGAAGTTGATTCTTGATATGGCCATTGCCTACTAATAAGAAACCTAGCAGCTAGCTTTGCTACTAAGGATTTCGACTGCACTTTTCATGCAAAAAAATTTATTACGTGATGTGACCGTTGGATAGCACCCAGTACAGATCTCAAAACACTCCGAACCTCTTCATTCATCAACTTGTATAGATCTTAAAGCAGCTATTATGTTGACGATAGATTCGTGCGAAGGAAGGTGAATCCTCTCTTTTTGGTGTTCCTACCACTAAAACATAAGATTGTATGCTATATGGCATGTGCTATGCCTAGCCCTTTAGGAGTGCGTGACAAAGTCACCTAATCCAAAATCTGGACCCAGCCCAATCGATTGGTGGAAAAATTAATAGAGAGCCCACATGGGGGTCATCTGCCGAGTAAGACATGGGTTGTTTGCCTTTAGGTAGGACAGGCCCATGCCTCACGTAACCCGAGGGGTTGGAAAAGGGGCCATAGCCCAATAGGACTGGATGCCACGTCAGCTTAACCAATTGGTGGAGGCCTCACATGTGATAAAAGTTGGACCATCTGGATACGAGCGCAAATAGAAAGAGGGAACCCTCCACGTGGGATGATACTGCCAAGGGCTAACATGGCACGTCAAAATCGTCAAGGCTAATTAGACAAGTGCCAAAGTTTGTCATTGTACGTGGAGCTAGGTGGGGGGCAGAAACATACATAATATATCGCTGGAAGATTCACAATTCATTTCCCATATCAATTTGGATTGCTTTCACGAACCTTAAAAACAAAAACTTAAAATTTATTCTCCAAGTTTGTTTATTCAGGAATTTCAAAAAAAAAAAATCTGAATAAGTTGTTTTATTTTCTTTTATATTCTTCTATATTTAATATTTTCCTGGTTTTACGTAAGCATGCAGTTCTTCTTGGTTGGATAACCTAACTAATTACTAACATTTTAGCATTTGGAGATGAGTAAAAACTCTCTCAAGAATTCAACAAGGTTATTCAACCAATCATGGCTGAATAAATTTGAGTGGGTTAACAAGGTCATTGTATCAGTTGGCTAGATTAAACTTATATTCGTAATTAAGAAGAATATGATTTTTATATTTGGCTGAATGATCCATTATTTAACACTCACTCGGAGTTTGTATGAGAACCAGGCACAACATAAATGAAAGAGTTATCTGTGCTAGCCAGTAGTAGCACATGAGATGTACATATTTTATTCAAGAAGCAATTTGGTGGATGGTAGCAATTCTGTCAGCTAAATGTTTTACCATGACGGAGAAGAAAGCTGTAAAAAAATGTATACAAATATTTCTTTGATCCTTCAAAAACATGCTTCGGCCAAAAAATTTTATTTTTTTAGAACAAAATATGGAAATGATATGTAGAATCACCTTGAGTTGACGTAGTACTCTCCCTCCCTCCCCATGAAATTGGATATTTTAGCCAAAGATGAGTGTTATTTATGAAATTAAGTGAACACTGAATTGATGTTAATTATTTGATTAGAGAGGAAGATCATCTTTCAATTCATTCCACTCAAACCTCTTGTAGATTAGACTAGCCTTCTGCTTTGGTAATTTTGCTTAAACTAGCATTTCCTTTCATAATATTTTGACATTCTAGACAAACTCCAAAATTTTCTGAGTCATATTAAGGAAAGGGCTTTTATGCATTGTTTCTTTGAGTCACTCTAAAATACTTTCTATGATGCAATGTTGCATGTGCAGTGCGAGTATGAATTAGGAGAAAATAGTACAAAGCTAGGATTCTTCGATTAAAGGTCGTATAAAAATGAGAGGCGCAAGGCTAAAATTTCAATAAGAAGATAAGGCATGGGACCTTTTTGTTTGTTTTCAACACCGATTGGTGATATCATGTAAACCTCTTCACATGGCTTATGTACTTCAGATCTACAATTCCTTACTTTATTATCATTTATTCTTAGTTAATTAATTTCATACTACCATATACATCCTATATGCTACGGCTTTCCTTGACTTTGCGTCGCATCATACCTCTGGTCCTCAAGAAGGCTAGTTTAGAAAGTAGAAATTCAAGAGAAGTGTGAAAAAATGACTGCAAAGAAGCTCACTGCACGTTACAAATATGATGAAATAGGGCATTTTGTAAGTAAACTATCTTAGAAGAATATTGATAACTAATAAGAACAAATATATGACAAAGACTTAAGAGGGGCATAGAAGAGAAATGTTTCTAATAATATGAAGACTTATGTTGCAAATTAGATTCACCAAGAGCTGAATTTCTAAAGACTTCATGGTAAAATAGTGGATAGTTTAAGAAATTGTTATAAATAGGAAGAATACTCACTCAATATTAATTTTTTAATATATATTTAATGATTCCAAAAAGCGATGGGCCACTCAAATTGAAGATGCGATCATAGACTTTGATCCATACTCCTAAAAATAGGTGAAAACTGAAAATCATATCATCTAGAGATCTTTAATGTATGCTTTAATTAGGTAGAAATAAATATTATCAATGACACTTAATATGCCAAAATACATAACAAGCAATATAAATTGAAGATCCATATTGTCAATCATTTGTGTACGATTTAATCATGGACAGATCTAAATTCCATAGGTTTTGATAATTAAATTATAATTAAAAAAATATAATGGTATTCTATTAAAGTTATTCATTTTTGCATCTTTTTCACGTTGTTGCCCAGCAATCCAAAAGAGGGGGGAGGGGGGTTGAATTAGATTATTAAAATTTTTAAAATGAAGTGTGAACCACAAAAATATGTTAAGAGATTAAATATACAGTGAAGTGGTTGTTGTGAGAAAAATAATGAATTTTGAAGCAAGTAAGCAAGAGAATATAATAAAGAGAAATATAAGCAAATCAATACATCATAAATAAAAAAAATTTATAGTAGTTCAGTGCCAACCTTTCACCTACATCCACTCTCTAAGCTAATATTTGAGAATTCAATCCGCTATCTATATTCAAACTAAATACAATATTGAAATCCTCCGATCCTAGCTATACCAAGTTAAAATACTTATTTTTCGAATACAAGGCAACTCAATACACTTCGATTTAAGATTTGGATCAACCTTCTCAAGTTTTGGAATCCCCAAAACTTAAACCAAAACAACAAAATAGAATGTAAGAACAATTACAATGCAAATCAGGTTTAGCTCATTAATTAGCATAATAAAGCATTAAATATACTATACACTAAATGGAAGAAGTCTTTAAGAACCCTCTTAGAAGAAATGAAGATTTGAATGAGTTTTGGAGAGGTAGTTGAGCTTGAATTAAATGCTTCTTTGTTTGAAATAAATTTTTCTTTAGGACTGATTTTTTCCTTTTATTTTTCTTGTAATTTTTTTAAAATATCTTTAAAATCTTCAATCAATACTAGAGAATAATTAGTAGCCATTTAGAACCATTGAAGAGCATTTATTAAATATTTAATATATAAAAAATTGCCTGAAAACTATTCATTGTGAAAGTTTTCATCTCAGGGGTCGACCCATGGGTCCGCTCCTGTGGTAAAATAGAAATAACTAATTTTTATTTTTAGATAGTAGAATAGTAGAGGTCGATCCATAGGTCATCCTTTGGCAAAGGGATCAATCCCAAGGTCGACTCTTTTTATATGCCACTCAAAAACAAGCTTCTTAGGCTACTCTTTTTAAAAGGGGTCGACCCATTTTGTTCAAGCTAAAATTTCTTCACGTTTTGACTTCCAAAATTTTTCAAATTATCTCCAATGATTTCGAATTCTTCTCTAATACTCTTGAGACTTCTGAATAACATTATTTTGGTCTCCAACTTGATGAAATTGAAGTTTCAGCCTTCTTCAAGCATTTTTATCAATCTAAAAATTCTTGTATAACCTGAAATACATAATTGATCTTCTTTCAAATACAAAAATTATTAGTACTTCTCTCAAATATTTTTTAGTCATCAAAATTAATTCTTGGAATAATAATCTCTTCCTTTTTGATAATGACAAAATATTTGAGTATAACAAAATAAGATATGTATAAAATATAGAAGTAAATGTTTGAGAGAAGTAGAGCTTTTCAAAGATTTGAATTGTGAAACCAAGCATAACATTTAAATTTAAATATAGTACAAATTTTGAGTATAACAAAATAAAACATAGGAGTAAATTTAAAATCCTTGATGCCTTAAATTTAAGCTTTAAGAGAAGTAGAGCTTTTCAAAGATTTGAATAGTGAAATCGAGCATAATATTTAATTTAATATTTATTCTTTTCTTTTCTTAAATAAATTTTAGTCAATTAAATTCGAAAAAGATATATATCAGAAAATATCGAGCAAAATAAAGATAGTATTAGAGTAAAAATAATTTTACAAAGATTTTTAAAGGCACATCAAAAATTTTGTATTATATTCATATTTTTAAATAAATTTCAAAATTAAAAGTATGTATCAAAATTAATTTATTTGAAGGAAGAATATATTTCAAATTAGTTTTAACTCTAATTAGTTATTAAAAATAATTTGACAATCAAATCAATCGAATTTAAACTGAATAATCATATGAAGGCTTAAGTTAAAAAGATCATAAAATAATCAAAGTTCATTTTTCTTAACTCAAATTAATTAAAATTTTTAATCAAGACTAATTAGATAATATTTAACAAACAAACATCTTTCTCCTTATTTTTAAGAGTAAATACTAGAAAATTCATTGCATAATATTTTCTCCCCCTCTTTTTCATAATTATTGTTGGATAAATTTATCTTTTAACTTTTCTTTCCCATTTTGAAGGAATACAATAAATTCAGAATGAATATCTTCCTCTCTTTTTAAATTCTATTTATGAAAAATATGGATTAAAACCACATCTCCCTCTTTTTGAATAAAATAGATGCATTAAACAAAGTTATTTTGAACTTCAAAGATTCAAGAGAGATGAAACTTTTCAAAGATTAAAGATTTTAAATAGATCATTCAAAGTAAATTATAAGATATATTTAGTTTTTCAAGGATCATCTCTCCTTTTCTTGATAAGTATCAACCAATTTAATGTATAAGGTATCAATTTTAGAAATTATCTTCAAAGATAAAGATATAGCGAAGCAAAATAGGTTTAAGATAAAGCATTATTTTTCTTTTTATCAAAAGATAAATCAATAAAATACAAGACAAATGGTAAGCTATCTGATATCGATTGATTAAGACTAAAGTCCTCTTTAAATATTTGGCTTTAAAGATAAATGATAGCTTCTTTGAAATATTTTACTTGATATTAATATCAAAAGATTCAAGAAAAATATTTTTTAAATTTATTTTTTAAAATCAATTAATCAGAATAAAACATGAATGTTTATCAACAAATTCTCTTCTAAGATCAAAAATAATTTTTTTATACCAATTAATTATCAAAAGGAATGATGATATGATCAATATATGTGAAGTACAAATAGTTGCTCAAAATGAATCAAATGATCAAAATCATAAGAATACTCAAACAAGTCTATAAGACAAGTAAAATACAATTATTTATCCAAGATTTTTCTTATTAAGTTTAAACATAATTTCTCTCTTTAAATTCAAGAAAAAGACAAGAAGGATGGATAATTTTTAACTTAAGGCAATAAAATTAGGTCTTAAATTATTGATCCAAAAGTATTAGGAGAGGATAAGTTGGGATCAAAAGAAGGATATTTAAGCAAAAGAATCTAGAATTTTCAATTCTCTTCAAATTTTACAAAATCTATTCTTACTTAATGCCTTAGTAAATATATCAGTCAATTATTTTTTAAAATAAATAAAATTAAGTATTACATTATTATTTTAAATATATTCTCTAATAAAATAATATCTAATTTCTATATATTTAGATCTTGAATGTTATGTAGGATTTTTGGTTAAACTTATTATACTAGTATTATCACATCTTACAAAAATTTTGTTAAGTTTGATGCTAAAATTTTTAAGTTATTACTTAATCCATAAGATTTACGCACAGCAATTTTTGGTTACAATGTATTCAACTTTGACCATAAATAATGCCACCAAATTTTATTTTTTACTAAATTGTGAGATTAAGTTTACTCCTAAAAATTGATAAGTTTCATTAGTATTTTTTCTACTTAATCTACATTCAGAAAAGTTTGCATTTGAATATCCTATTAAGTCAATTGATGAATTCTTGAAAAATCATAATCCTAAAGTTTGAGTTTCTTTTAGGTATTTTAAGATTTTTTAATAGTATTTAAATATAATTTTTTAGGATTGAATTAAAAATGAGCACACTAATAAACACTAAATATGATGTCAGGTCTACTAGCAGTAAAATATAATAAAGAGCCAATCATGCCTCTATAAAGTTTTAAATCAATACTTTTACCTTCTTCATTCTTATCAAGCTTATATGAAGGGCTCATGGGGGTGCCAATTATTTTAGAGCTCTTCATCTCAAATATTTTTAGTAGCTTTCTTGTGTACTTACTTTAATTGATGGAGATTCTTTTCTTCATTTGTTTGATTTGAAGTTCGAGAGAGAATGTAAGTTCATCCATCATACTCATCTGGAGCTCTTCTTGTATGAGTTTAGTAAAGTCTTGGCATAAAGTTTAATTAGTAGATCCAAATATCATATCATGAATATAGATTTGTATTATTAACATATCATCATGATTTTTTTTAATGAAAAAGTAGTATCAATATTTTTTCTTGAAAACCCATTGTTTAGTAAAAATTTACTTAGTCTTTCATATCAAGCTCTAGGTGCTTATTTTAAACTATATAGTGTTTTGTTCAATTTTGAAAACATGGTCAGGAAAGGCATGATTTTCAAAATTGGATGGTTGCTCTACATATACTTTTTTAGCATTATATCCATATAGAAAAATACTTTTAATATCCATTTGAAATAACTTAAAGTTCATAAAATATACATAAGCAAGCAAGAGTTTAATGACTTTTAATCTAGCAACCGGAGCAAAGCTTTTATCAAAATCAATTCCCTCTACTTGGTTATATCCCTTTATTATCAATCTTGCTTTATTTCTTATTATATTTCTATTGGTGCAAAAATTTGTGAGGATGCCGGAGGTAGCTGAAGTTGGAAAGGCGAGGCCACCGATGGGACTTGCAAAACAAAGTCCAAATCAGAGGTGGGTGGTTCCGATAGGATCCTTCGATGCTTAAGTCAATTTTTCGATCAACTGGAATAGAGTGCTCAGAAAATAGAGAAGCGGAGTAATAAAAAGGGAAAGAGAGCTTAGAGCAAAACATATCTAGAGGGTTTCTAAGGACTTTCATCGTTCAATTTAAAAGATGCATAACTTATGATAAAAAATAATAATATAACTTTTATTAATGAAAGATTCATATACAATTATAATAAAGAGCTCAATCATTTACAACCTAAATGATTGGCTTTAGGATACTATTTTTTAACACTAGTAAGGAAGATAAAGACTAAAAACCATATCTAGGCAAAGCCAAATGATTTAGCCTTGAGATGGGAAAGCAAACATTTTTCTATCTTCAATTTTGATTTAGCAGGAGCTAAATTCCTTTAACAAGCACAGATCTGATTTAGGCAGATCACCAAAATTGATATGGTTCATGTTAGCCTCTACGAATATTTAGAATGATTACTAAACTCAATATGGATAATTTTAGCTAGACAAATATTCAAAAGTATAATCAGACTTGATGTGGGTTACTTTGCCTACTACAAGTATCTTGAAGGATCACTAGACATGATCTGGATTGTTTTAGTTATATAAATAGGACTCAATATGGATTACTTTGGCTAATATAAGTATTTAAAAGAAATACTAGATTTGATATGGATCACTTTAGCTACTACGAGTATCTAGAATGATCATCAGACTTAATATAAATTATTTTAGCCACTATGAGTAGGACTCGATGTAGATTACTTTGGTCACTATGAGTATTTAGATGTAGATTACTTTGGTCATTATGAATATTTAGAAGGATGACTAGACTTGATGTGAATTACTTTGGCCACCATGAATATCCAAAAGGATCACCAACTGAATATGGATCATATTGGCTACTTTGGGTACCACTTCAAGAATTTTAAATATTAGCTATGGTATTAGTGACGAAAAAATTTTCATCGCTAATAGTAACTTTTTGCCACTACAACATTGATGAAGAAAACTATCATTGCTAATACTATTAGTGATGAAAATTTTATTATTAGTAACGACAACTTCCATAGCTAAAAATATAATTTTTTTTAGTATTGAAATGTTAAAAAATTATTAGCAATAGCAAATTAGGATTATTAGTGATGAAAATTATGCCATCACTAATAATGATCTATTAGCGATGGCTATTTAATTATTAGAGAGCTTAACCCATCGCTAAAATTATTTTAGTTATTTAAATTTTTTAATAATATTTAAACATAAAATTGATATTAGTGATGATAAATTTTGTCTATTAGAAAAAACCATGCCTGGCTAATAATTTTTTAAAAAATCTCTATAATAAATTTAAAAAATTATTCAAAAATATTATTAGCAATAGAATTAGTGACAACAAGTCTTTTCCATTGCTAATAATCCAGACCATGAATCGGGTTTGATTCGAATTCAATTCAAACCTGATTTAAATCCAATTCAAAATCCTATCAAATCTAATTTAATTAGATTTTGAATCCAAGTTCTACTTGAATTATAAAATTTAATTAACCTCAAATTAAGTTAATATTAATTAAATTAAATTAAATTTAAATTAATAAAAAAATAATTTTTAATTTGAGTTTAATTCGAATCTGATTCAAATTCAATTCAAAATTCTATCAATATTCCTAATTCAATTAAACTTTGAATCTAAATCCTACTTAGATAGTAAAATTTAATTACCTTCAAATTAAGTTAAGCTTAATTAAGTTTAATCTAATTTAAATTAATTAAAAAAAATAATTTTTAATTTAGGTTTGATTCGAATCCAATTGAATTTGATTCAAATCAAATTTGAAACCTGTCAAAACTAATTTAATTAGACTTTGAATCTAAGTCCTAATTAAATTATAAAATTTAATAATATTTAAATTAAATTAAGTATAATTAAATTTAATCTAATTTAAATTAATTAGAAGAAAGAGATTTTTAATTTTGGTTTGATTCAAATCTGATTCAAACTCGATTCGAATCTAATTCAAAATTCTGTTAAACCTAATTCAATTAGATTTTGAATCCAAGTCCTACTTGGATTATAAAATTTAATTAGCCATAAATTAAGTCAAGCTTTCTTAAATTAAATCTAATTTAAATTAATTTAGACTTGATCCATGATTATATTTGAATCCAATTCAAAATCTTGTCAAATCTAATTCAATTAGACTTTGAATCCAAGTCCTACATAGATTATAAAATATAATTAGCCTTAAATTAAGTAAAATTATATAAGTTAAATTTAATTTAAATTAATTAAAAAAAATAGTTTTTAATTTAGATTCAATTCGAATCTAATTTAAAATTCTATCAAATTTAATTTAATTAGACTTTGAATTTATGTTCTAATTGGATAGTAAAATCTAATTAACTTTAAATTAAGTTAAGTCTAATTAAAGTTAATCTAATTTCAATCAATTAAGAAAAGGTAATTTTTAATTTGGATTTGATTCGAATCCAATTCGAATCTAATTTGAATCCAATTCAAAATTCTATCAAACCTAATTCAATTAGAATTTAAATTCAAGTTCTAATTAAATTATAAAATTTAATTATCTTCAAATTAAATTAAGCTTAATTAAATTTAATCTAATTAAATTAATTAGAAGAAGATAGTTTTTAATTTAAGTTTAATTTGAATCTAATTCGAATCCGATTCAAATCTAATTTAAAATCTTGTCAAATCTAATTCAATTAGACTTTAAATTCAAGTCCTATTTAGAATATTAAAATTTAATTTATGTCAAATTAAATCAAGTCTAATTAAATTAAATCTAATTTAAATCAATTAGGACTTGATCTATAAATTAATTAAGTTTAAAAATTTAATAAAATTTAATATTAATTTTTAACCATTAAAAAAATAAACTAGAAAAAATTAAATATTAAAATATAATTTTAAAAAAAATATGATTATTAGTAATAGCTTTAGTGATGGAGTTCTTGCTGTCACTAATAATTTTTAAAAAATATTATTTTAAAAAATTTGAAAAAAAATTAATATTATTGGCAACTACTTATTGGTATTAGCAATGAAAACTATCGTTGCTAATATAAAATATATTTTTTTCAAGCGTATTACCAATGGTAGGCTTACCATCGATAATAGTTAAATTTTTTTTAAAAAATAATATTAAAATTTAATATTTTAATAAAATTTAATATTATTAGCGATGATAGATTTGTATTAGTGACAGAGACTATTGTTGCTAATATCCTTGCATAGAAAATAGGGATTTGTTGACTATATTATCGATGGCAAACTTGCTATTAGTAATAGTCCACCCATAAGTCCTCCTCGACCCCACCGAAGGAAAAAAAATTCGAGTGACAAAAAAGTTCTCCATGCCTTCTCTACTCCCCGTGCGTCCTTCCTAGCATTCCCCGCTCCTCGCACGTCCTCCTTTCTGACATCCTAACTCCATCGGTGCCTCCTATGCCACGGTGCCGAGCCTGCCGCCTCGACCCCTCCTCATCCAAGTTGTCGGCACTCCTACGTGGCCGTCTCGACCCCTCCTAGGTAGATCATCCATATCCAGAGTCACTCATAAGTACTACATTCTCAATTAATATATTTAGAATTTAGTAATTTTAGAATTAATATTTATTTTTTGAAATTAATTTTGCAGTACATTCAGAGAGCCTTCAACATCGTATTATTATCAAGAATCATTCATCGATTGATGCCGAGACTGGTGAGCAATTTCTTAAGTTGGACATCGAAAAATCATGATGCAGTTTGGAAGATGTTTCTGATATGCTAAAACTAGTTTGATTTTTAAATCCCATGATATATTGGTATTTTAATTACATGTTAATATATGTTTACTTCTATCTTGTAGGAGTACTATCGATTCGAGACTTTCTAGGATGAGGAGACTGGTTGCCAAACCTTCGAGAAGGTGGCCATATGGAGGCTTCGAGATAGCCTCTACAGCCTCAAACAGTCTACCATTCAACAGTACTCCAATTCCCAATCATAATTGGACTAGAGATCCTTCATAGATCACTGGATACGGGCAGATATATGGCAAGCCATCTGCGATTAGTGGAGCAATGAGGAGTACTCTAGTAGGCAGCAGAGGGTTCGACAGAATTGGGCTACCTAGCAGGATCCAATTAGGCATACGAGTGGCTCGGTCGGCATGCATGTTATGGTCGATATATTGGTAAGAAATCAATACCAAAACTCTTCATTAGAATTATAAAAATTTATATATATATATTTTAATTAATTTAATTTTATTATTTATTTATTATAAATATGATAGCTGGGTCATCCACCAGACCAACTGTAGTTATGGCGGACCGAACATCAGTCTAGGAGGATTGATGACTATTTAGATTCTTTATCGTAACAGACTGTTGTAAGAATATTAAATTTTATTTACTAATTAAGTTATTACAGGATCTGATTTTTATATTAAAGCTAATATATTTCTGAACAGTAGATGTATAATATGACATACGTTGCTGAGAGGTACGGCGATGACCCATTTTTTCAGGCCTTCCTTGGCCTTGAGGGATAGCTTAGTGCTGCCATGGGGGTGAGTAGGAGTCAGGTCATAGAATTCAATCATAGTTTCGATCATCCACCACCTCAATATCCTTCGGTGTCCTTATAGGCCTCAATGTCCTAGACCTAGAGTGATGTACATATGGAGGAGGTCATGGAGATGCTTTTGAGCCAATGACCTCATAGCCTCCTGGATGTTATCTATGATATGGTTGTGGAGCTTCTTCGAGATCCGTAGCTATGCGACCAATCAGGCTCATCATTCCAGCCATCATATTAAATAATTATATTATTAAACTCTTTTACTTGTTTTAAGTTTTCATATTTAGAAGCTTCGTATATTTAGGTTTGAGTTTGGAAAGGAAATCTTGGGGCTAAAAATTCAATCTTACTATTCAACTAAAAGATCAGAGGTATTTATGCTCCATATCATCGAATAAAATATGTAAAAATAATCTATTCGAGAATTAAAGAAGTGTGTCAAAAGATATGCCTCCATATCAAAATTTACTAATATTATTTTATTTTTTTCATTATAGGATGTTGAGATATCTGGCTTTCAGCCATCAACTGCTGGAGAGGAGCAAGAGGAGGAGGAGGTGAATGACGACTAGGATTGAACCTAATTTTTTTTTATATATTATATTTTTTATACTACTTATAAAAAAAAAATATAATTTATATTTTTTACATAATATAATTAGTTTTTAATTTTTGATTATCATATCATCTTTGAATTTTAATTATAATAAGTATTAGAAACCATAATTCATTATGATTAAGTAAAATAGGTTCTAAAAAATATTATAATTATTTTTTAAAAAATAAAATTAACTATTAGCATCGGTATTAGCGATGGCATTAGAAAATTACCATCATTAATATTTTCTAAAATAATTTTTTATTTTATTTAAAAATTAAAAAAATAGAGACGATAATAGTGATGGCGGTATTGGTTGCTAATAATTATTAGCAATGATATTAGCCATTGATTATAGTCACTAATATTTTTTAAAATATTTTTTTATTTTATTTAAAAATTAAAAAAATTAGAGATGGTATTAGTGATGGTAATTTTTATCACTAATAATTATTAGCGACATCATTAGTCATGAAAATGCTGTTACTAATATTTTTTAATTTTTTTTAAAAAATTTAATTTAAATATTAAAAAAATAATTCATAATGAAATTTTTCATCTCTAAAGTTATTGTTAATAGTCTTATTAGCGATGACTAGATTTTTCATTACTAATAATGATAAATTAGCAACAAGAATTTTTCAGATTGATTTTTACAATGATATTAGCCATGGTGGGCCTATTAGCGACGACGGATGGACTATTAGTAATGGTAGTTAGCCGTCGCTAATAGTCTGAATTCTTGTAGTAATCCAAGAAGATCAATAGACTCAATATGCATTGCTTGGCCACTATAAGCAGGATTGAATAGGATTTGGAGTAAGATTTACCATATCAGAAAGCCAAATTATGTGCCAAATTTTAGGAGACCATTACTTAGCCATATGATGCCTAATTGAGATGATCTATTTAGATGTCTTTTGAAAATCAACAACTTTTAACAAACCCCATAATGGTTAAATCAGGCCAAAATCTCAATGTTTGGGAATCAAACCGGATTGGTCAGGCCAAAACTTTTCTTTTCAGAAAGAACTTTGACTGGATATTATATCCAATATATGAAGAATTAGATAAAATAATAAAAGATAAAATTGATGCAAAAGTTGAGATCCACCTTATGTAGAATTTTATTATTTTTTATAATAATTATATTTTTTAGAGATCTAGTCCTATTCTAATTAGAAAGAGGAATCCAAACTAAATTGATTAAAGATGAACATCTTTCTAGAAATTAGAAAGAGAAATCTGATGTGAATTATATAAGAGTGGATGTTACTATTATAAATAGGGGCTATGTAGCTTAGTTTATGTAGTATGAAAAATTAATCAATGAAAGGAAATGAAATGTAATCCTAGTTTCGAGATTCTTCCATCCTTTTATAATTTTCTTTTGAGAGATTCGAGTCAAGCGGGTTGAAAAAAGATCTACCTTCTCTTTGATCGGATTATCTACTAATTCAGACAAGGAGAACCAGGCATTAGGATAAAGATTTGACGTTCCAAGCAAAATCTAATAAACCAAATAAGCCATCTTTTCAAGCGAAAGGAACTAGGCACCGAGACAACAAGTTAAGCTCCGACCAAATGAAGATCGAGAAACCCACCTTCTCAAATGAGAAAATAAGGCAACAAAGTTAAGAACCGAGCTACACAACAGCAACAAAATAGACATGACCCATCAGCCAAAAATCGTCAATGGATTGAGGGCAAGGGTATAAATCAACCATAGACATACCTTGTGAAATCGGTACAAAGTCATTGATCTCATCAACTTTGAATAGGGACTCGGAGAACTTTAGCATCCGAACTGCGGTAATATGCCTAAACGGGCCAGAGTCTGCAACGTTGGCAGAACAACATTGAAAATGGAGGTAAGGCCCCCTACACTGCATAGATGATCCCCTATATCAGCTCAAATGTACTACAAGTTGCCAAGGTAGCTGATTGGATCTCGGTCTACTCAAACATATAAGGGACAAGCTACAATACAATAGCTAGAATATTGTGAAACAAATAGATGTAGATATGAACAAAAGATGCCTTCATGAACAACATTGGAACATTATAGGACAAAACTAGCTCAGTAATCATGCAATACAAGTAGGAAGAAGATATGATTACCCTAAGTCCTGTAAGGCTAACTACCACGAAGAAAAAGGTCAAGGTTGCCTTCACAGCAGTGCCAAGAAAAGAAAGAAAAGAAGAAAGAGAAATTGAAGCTTTCACAAGATAGAATGAATAGTGACCGTAAAGTGGAGGAACTGCTTCAAGTATCCGCCCCATTATAAAGAGCCCTAAATGATGCTGGTTTTATCATTTGTCTATTCATCGATCCATCGATTGCCATATGTAAGCTCAACATTTGGAGATTTTATATTCTCATAGATCGATCCTTCTTCGAACCAAGAGAAGGAATGATGGCAACAATGAAAATCCCATCCGCACATACGACACTTTAAAAGTGAAATGACTTTGTAGAGATCATGCCCATAATTAAATGCAACATTTGAAAGGATCCCCAACCGATCTAACTACTCAAATGCAGCTTGGCTGGCTCACCTAGTGATTGATACGAATACTTTATCTTTGCCAAGCATAACTTGGGTTGAGAAGTGTGGGGCAAATGATATAGCTCTGATTCATCATCCCACAATTCTCGTTCACAACTTAGCTCGCCGAATCAGATGATGAAACATGTCCAGCAAAATTAATGATCAATTAAATCTTTGAATAATTAGTAAATAGTTACTGTCTAATATTATCTTAATTCATCCAGAAAGGCATATCATAATCGACTAGCAAATAAGGAAAGTACTTAAATTGTAGTGCACGTGATGAGGCATATCTTTACTATCCCGATTAATAGAAAATGAAAGTACCTAATTGGTCATCTAATAATATCGTAATCTCAATCATAAACATTTTTATACTCTCCTCTGTAAATACGGGATACTCACATACAACGGAGAAAATCCAATATATAATATACTTCTATCTTTCATATCTCATATTTTCTCTTGAAACCCTGTTAGGCTTGAGCATTGAAGGATCTTTACCGAACGTGTTCCACTCCAACACCGAACTGTGTTCCTTCATCTACTAGGGCAGCTCATTTGTCCCTCTTATCAGATCAGATTTTGAGTGGCAGCAATCCTTGAAATATTACTTTTATTTGGAATTGGTCATATGTGTTGCACTTGATGAGGTAACATGAGCATACGTCAATTAAACCAGTTCTTCTATTTAAATAAAGATATTATTTAAATGCTTTTTTTTAATGTATTCTACAGTTTGATGGAATCATGGGCAGTGTTCAAATCACCTTATGGCTCGTCGTTACTAAAACAAAAACGAAAAATTCGTGGGGCCATGCTCTTTCTCCAGGTGCGCGAAGCAGAGAAATCGTACCCTATGTGATTGGTTGTTTATAAGGATATTATTTATCTGAGTGAAGGTTGGGTGGGCATGCTCGTTGATTCCATTTACAGAGAAGATAAAATGGATGAATCCAAGTTGAGAATTTTGGTAGTAATTAATTAGAAAGATCTCTCTCTCTCTCTCTGTGTGTGTGTGTGTGTGTGTGTGTAGGTTGAAGAGGAAGGTAGGAAATTAATTCCCCCCAATTTATTAAAATCTAACTTCAATTACTTAGCCACATTATCAGCCCACGTAGTGTAATAATATTTAACTTACAGCTGTCATAACAATATTATTATTTAACTAAACAAAGGAAGAAAACTAGCTAGCTTTCAGAACAACTTCAAATTTTAATAGCATAACACTCTGAGCCATGATGGACCTCATAGGTCTGACCTGTCCGTATGAAATGCTATATAGTTCTAACTGGAATAGGTGACAAGAATTTCTCCTCACATCATGTGATCAAGCATAGCAGTGATCTTTATTTCAGTTTTGTTAGCAGCTATTTACACCGGACAAGTGGGGAACATTTGTCTGTTGCACCCTTCTTATCCGTAATAAAACGGCTCAAACTCAAGAACAAAAACCGATTCCCACAAATTACCAGCACAAATTAAGCCTTCTCCCTCCAATTATCTTCAAAGCCCGAGCAATGCGAGTCCACGATAATAACAACAAGCACTCGGCCGCCGAGGGACCAAACCGGAGCACCTGCGGCTCACCGGGACGACTTATCGGAGAATCCGCGGAGCAACGGTAGAGACTCCATGCTCCACGCTCTCCTCATGTCCACGTGGCAGCAGGAGCAGAAGTCTTTCAAGACATCGAGATTTGCGAACTTGGTCGCGGACGATGAAGACGAGGAGATTTGGCGGAGGATTTCCTCGAAGCGGGACTCGTCGCAGGGGACGGCGAGGGGCCCGGCGCGGGCGGAGAAGCCGTACTCCTCCTCGGCCTCCGAGAGGAGCTTCCGGAACACCGGGTGGTTGAGATACGCCGCGCGAACCACGAAGCGGCGGCCGCTGCTCCCTACGCTGACGGCCACGTGGCCGGCCGGCACGTCCGCCGGCGCCCGCCAACCTCGCCCCAGCGCCGCCCTTATTCTCCACCTGCGGAGCATCTGGCTCACCCTCGCCACGCACCGGATCTTGCCACACTTACCCATGTCTCTTTCTCTCGTCTTTTTTTGTTTCTTGTTTTGGTCCTGGCTTCGCTTCCGCAAACAGAGAGGGGAGGGGAGGGATAAATGGACGCGCGACGAGGAGAATGGGCTCGCAAGTGGGGTTAATTACAAGAGGAGAGAGAGAGCGGTGATAGCGCGTGAGGACAGGAGATGGGGAAGGCAAAGATTCTTCGTCTCTTCGTGCGACAGCTGTTACGTCGTACGGATATAATCATATTTATGTGGCTTCCTGGATGTTTTTTTTTTCTTTTTGGTTTGTGGGGGTGGGGGGTGGTGCTGTGTAAAGCTTCAAATTGGATGGGTCAATTACAATGACCACTTCCTTTATGTTTGATGGGACGTGAAACGTGATCGTCTTAGACGGCAACAAAACAACACATGCTTGTATCACTACGAAGCTTTTTTTTTTTTTGGTGAGAATATCACTACTAAGCCTATAAAGGATGCGCGGCCGCATTCATGGTTTTCACTTAATCAATGCGAGTTCTGCGAATTCAACGGGAAGGAACTGAAAAACAAAAACAATTGACATCAAATTATATTACACAAAAAAAACTCAGATGAAGACATTGATGCCTTCTTAGTTCGTGGTCTCAAAAATAGTTTGATTGCAATCCCCCCCCCCAAAAAAAAAAAGGATTCCTTCATCATTGTCCCCCAGCATCTTGATTTTCTAAATATAATTTAAAATATTTCTGATGAAAATATGTTACAATTACTCTGAAGATCAAATCCGCAAGTGATATTATTTTATATATATCTTATCTATTAAAGTTAGTATAAGTGGGTTGCGAAAATTAAGATGGACATTGTCTCATTGCATTTATTAAAAATTTAATTTTATTATAATTACCATATAATATATCTTATCGCTGTATCGAAAGTTTTTTTTAAATATAATCTAGATCAAATTAAAATATCTAAAATAAACCTATCATTTTGAACTACATCCGGTTGAACTCAATCAGATAAATTCTAGCAGTCCTATCATACATCAATTGCAAGCGCCCATGGTGCACACAAAGCATAGCCATCTTGTACCAGCATGAGGTCCATCTAACTATGATTTCTTTCCTTTTTCTGATCTCTTCTTTAGTTGCAGGACAGAGCCGTATAGTTTTTAAATAATGATCATACTAAAACTGGCCACCAAATGAAAAGGAGAGTGGCACACGTAAGGTGGCATGAACCGCATGCGTGCGGTACCGTCTCTTTACGCTGGTTCAGTTCCTCATCAAGACATTCAGGTCAGGAGTCGCATCTGCATGGAAAACGTCCACATGGGTTTCCTCTGATCATTAGCTACTACTACAATTTATTTGGGCGGCTGAAAACTGGCACGAGTTCTCTGTTCGACAATAAGAACGTGCATATAATATCTTGGTTGACCATCCAATATAAATTTCCTAGTGATGAACCGTTTTGGTACCAATGATCAGTACAATATGAAAGTATTTTTTTTTGGTAGAAAAATATGAAAGTAGTTTGTCCTCGATCGCTAGTCTTCAGCATACGTATTGAATCAGAGCACATCACCCACAGATTGTTGCAAAACTTCTCTACATGCAAAAACTAATTGAAAACATGTGTCAGGTGATCAAGTAAATTAATGGCTGAGGATTCTTAGACATATGAAGTAAAGAAGGAATAAGATGTCAACTAGCTAGCAGCAGCGGCCATTGTTAATCTTTCCTCTCTCTCTCTCTCTCTCTCTCTCTCTGCCCTCCCTCTTCTCAAGATCTCATTCCCTCTTCTTCTTCTCTTCGATCTCCTAATAAAAATTAATGTGCCGAATCCTCGGCAATAGCGACCATGGAGAGCCACGATGGCCCTGTGGATTGGCAATGGGAAGATGATTAGGTCTCATTTCTCCAAAAGGAAAAAGATTCTATCATGAATTAATGTCGTGGCCATCATCTTTCTTTTATTACATCAATCTGAATTTTCTTGCTGGAAAATGTACAAGACGCGGTACAAGGATGTAATTGCACATGCTTGCAGAATTTAGTGCCATATAATAATTTGCAGGCTCGCGTTTGAAGCATTTTACTTGATTTGGAAGAACAACAAAATGTATGGACATGTGTTTCATTATGTTGGTTATAGAAGGGATCAGGGATTGAATGTTCCCTTGACAAATTAAGGTTGAAACTCTCTTTCGGGAACTCTGTACAAAGCTAAACCACATTAATACACTAGCTAAGATATATTAGATTTCCTTTTTAAATTTATAGATCCTAATGGTAACACGTTAGTTGATCAAATAAAACAAATAAATGAATGAATAAAAATTGTTATGGCCTTAGATCAAGACTTGTGTTTATTGTTCCAATATAGTTGCTGCCTGCCTTCCTGTGGGAGGAGACAATATATGTGTAATAATAATTGTGCATGCGTGTAGAGAGCGATGCTGTATTGTTTTCATTTTCAAGTCATCTACTAGTTTTTAAGAGAGATTTAAAAAATAGAAGAGGAAGTCATGAAAATGTGGCAAAGGACATGTGAGGAAGATGGCAAGCGTACCATTTGCATTGATTATTTTGACTAAATTTCATGACAATGTGAAGATTTTAAAAGTATATAATTTAAGTTTACCCCTTATTCAAAGGATGACAATGGTTATGAAACAGTAGAAGTCATTATATATACATACATAACGTCGGTCAGCCTAAACCGCATGTGTTTTAATTTGCATAGAAACAAACATTGCAGCTACTGGAACTCTTGGTCCACTAATGGTTACAAAGGAAGAAAACCATGCACAGGAGACAAATATAATGGCACATTTATGTCACATGCACTAGAGATTGGTACACGTCTAATATTCTAACACTCAAACATGTAGGATATGGATCGGTTGAAGCAGCAAAAGTAAGAATTCTAATGCTAATTTAGGTTAAGGTATGGGTTTAGATATGGTCACATAAGTTTAAGGGGTTTGACAAAGATAGGAGAGATGTTTTAGATATTTTGATTCAAATCCTTGAATTACTTTATTAAGCGATCACTTATTTTGACAAGGGAGCCATCAAGGGGCGTGCCCTTTCTCATACTTTTCCCTTCATATAGGCCTCACTTTTATCAATAAAGAGGGTAGTGAGCTCTCCCTAACTCATCTCCAATATATATATATTTGATGCTTACAAATACATTTATCGATGAACTACATCAGTTATATGATTTTGTCTCAATCTTTATCATTTATATTTGCGGTTTTGTGGACTGTACCTATAATTTCAAATTGTTAGGTTATTGATGGAATATTAAAGTTATTGTACTCTTTTTTTTTTTCTTTTTTATATCATCATGACGAAGCGCTAAGTTGTTACCACTTTGATTGCACGTTATAAACTTAACTAAAGATGGTATGGCATATGGTTTCTTTCTTCTCCCTTTTTTTGATTACGAGGAAACGACTAATCACAAAATACGCTAAAGAAAAATTAGTTAAATCAGCTCTTACCTCTTGTTGTCCTTTTTCTACAAAAAAAATTGCTTCCTGGTCGGTAGCCCGACTACCTTCCCTATTTGTGCATGAGAAAAAAA
Source organism: Cocos nucifera (assembly GCA_006176705.1). Classification (NCBI taxonomy): domain Eukaryota; kingdom Viridiplantae; phylum Streptophyta; class Magnoliopsida; order Arecales; family Arecaceae; genus Cocos; species Cocos nucifera. Next base: position 765,337 of record QRFJ01000184.1, read on the forward strand.
ATCATTAAAGCATGTTCTTGTTTAAATCTTGCAAAATAAGCCATGGAATTCACGGTCAGCGAGTAATGAAATGATTGTGTTTTGGAGAAGAGCATAAAAGCAACAACAAAAATCAAAAGAAATGGAGTCAAATATGTAATAAATTAACATTGGCATATTTTAGAGATAATAGCAGTGCAAAATAATTATGTTTAGAGGAGGAACATCCTTTTTTCTGGATTCTAGCTTCTCTTTCGTTGATCACTTGATTTAGTGTTTTAAGACAAAAGGTCCCATTCCTGCAAATTATATTTTAAATAACTAAAAAAAGTTGGCAGGTATTTCCTTATCTGTTCTCGTCAGTATTGACCAAATGATTAGTTCAATACTATTAATTGATTTGATTTATAGCTAGACCATACCACAGACGGACAAAGAATGCAAATAGATCAGGATAAAGAAAATTAATGGTATTACAACATCAACAATTAACTCTGCTTATCAGATGTTTAGATTAGTGGTTCCATCAAAGACAACCAAGAAGGTCGGTCATGTTTTTAGAAGATCACTGCATTCATATTGACTACCTTGACCCAAGATATCTATATTACTAATTTGAATATATTCCGGTACATGTAAATTAACTTACTTTGAAGTGGAAATTCAAGACAGATCTACATTGAAGAAATCGAGTAATTTTGCCAACAATTTGGATACTTTAATCGTTATATTTGAAGATAATGTAATCATAGTTTCCAATAATGACAGGAACGTACTTTTATTTTTTCAATGCACAGTAAATCCACAGAAAAAAACTCAACATTCAAGCAAATACTGAAACTACAAGTTCAGCTCCCTTTGGGAAAGGTGGCAACTCTAGAATTAATTAATGATGCATTTTTCCTCACAAGTTCCTTGACGTAGGTGGCAAACCTTGTTCTCACCTTGACACTCAACAACTCAGACCCAGTTACCTGTTTCAACAACAACAACAACAAAAGAAGAAGAAGAAGAAGAAGAAAGATTTGAGGTTTCCAGTTGCAACCGATTGAGTCATACGTGCAAAACTACTTGAATAAATTCTTTTAGAGGGAATACATTTTGGCTATTTCAAAACTATCATTGCCATCTTAAGTCGTTCTTTCATATTCCTTTATCAAGTATGTGCCGAATCAATGAATAAATCTCATGAACACAGTATCCGTGTTACTTGAGAGCTCATCCTATCTTGTCAGACTGTTGGTTCCTTTGAATCTTTACTCTATATTCTAGATTATGATTATACTACAAGAATAGGACATAAAAAAGAACTGAAGTCCTTGTTTAAAAGACTAGCTTTTCGTCGTGCCAAGGTTAATTAGATTAGGTGACATGGCAGCCGTGACAATATTCAGGGACTTTTTTTTTTGCTCTCTCTCTTCCTTTTCTGTCTGCTACTTTCCTTTACGACAACAGTTTTCTGAAATGTAAAGTGGAAACAGTGCTCTGTCCTAACTCGGAGAGGATTAGTTGTAGCGCACCGTGTGCCATCGCGGCCTTGCGATCTCTTTTCAGTGTAATCACCACACCCGGAGTGTGTGGGCGGACAAGGAGCTCTTTTTTTATAGTGCAATATACTTTAATACTCTATTTATATAAGAAATATTAGTCTTCCAATGACACTAGTTTGTATCTTTCTCGTGGAAGAAGGATTTACCTTCCTTCATGTCACATAGTGACTGCTGCTTCAAGATTTGTATAAATGGATGAATGAAAAAATTTATTATGTTTTGAGATTTATGCAGAAAAAATAATCATTTTTTTATATGGAGGATAAAATCCGAGCCCATCTTCCAAACAAGGACGATCCTGCTCAAGTCAAGGTCCTCTCAAGTTCGAAGTTGAACTCCTTAGGTGACGAGTGTTCCTGTATGGCATGCATGGTATCCATGATTGCATAGACCCTGCATGACATATAATGTCCTATGTACCGTGGGTTCTATATATACAATCATGGTCATCGTGCAATATATGGACGATAGTGATCGATGAACTTGGACCATTCAATTCAACCTTGAATTGAGGATCTAAACTCTTGGTTCTTAAACTTATGCATCCTAGCACTCTAGAATTTCAAATGTACGTAATTTGTTGATGATGCAGTTTAATTCTACTTTGGACTGGACTTTGAGGTTTGTTTATGACAATGTTTTGTTACATCAAACATTTGATGATGAGTCGGCATTTCAAAACCCATCATGCATGTATTGCATGTGTGACTAAGTTGAACCTCAAATTTTGCTTCGTCAAAACCATGCATATTTCTTTTAAAAAAATCTATCTTGGCTCAAAAATTTTAAAAGAAAAGGCAAAAGATAGATAAATGGCCACCATGCGTATCTATCTCTTATGACTTCATATATATATCTATATCTATATATCTATATATATATATATATATAGTGTGGAGCTGGACTAGAATAAAATTGATCGAATTTAGATTATGATCTAGTCAGATTAAAATTTTATAATGAGGTTCTATATCGATAATCTAAATTATTATATGTGTTCTAATATCTCAAAACTGCTTGCATATAAAAAAATCATATAATTTAGAGATCTATAATTTATGCATTAAATAATTAAAAATTAGATAATATATATAAAATTAAATTAGATATATTTTATGATCATTTGAGGCCAATAGACTAGGGATTTTTAAATTATATAATTTTTTATATGTTAGGTGGTAGATTATATCTAATGATTTGAATTATTGATGTAGGATTCATATTATTTTATTTTGATCTGATTAGATCTGAGCCTAAATCTAGTCGATTTTATCGAATTCTGTATATATATATGTGTGTGTGTGTGTGTGATGGGAGGCAAATAAATAATTCAAGCTTTTGGATGTAATTAACTATCTATAAAATGCTTACATATCAAAATTATATTTTTTGGGGACCTCTATCCTACACATCAAGAAATCAAAAATTGGATAATTAAAATAATATAAAAATATAATCATATGATGCATAGGTTAAAGGTCTTAAGATCATATAATTTCTTTTATGTAAGTTGTTTAGAGGTAGCTTAGATGTGGTCTTGAACTTCTCTTATTTTATTAGGCTAACAATCATATTCTTTTTGGAACCCATTCTAACCACAAAAATCCAAGCGCATTAAATATTTGCATACACATACAATTTTGTCCGAAAGTCCAATCAAACAACAATCTCCCTTCCTATTACGAGATTGAAAATTCGCTAAAGAGCTAATAATCACCTTGTAATTTGGAAGCTGGAATACTATTATCAATGGACTCATGAACAAAATAAAGAGGGCACTAAAAAAAGTCCTCATTAACACATATTAAATAATGAATTGGAGGATTTATTGAAGGAAAATCCTAATTTTTTGGATCAGGTTCGTTCAGATCTGATCGGATCAAGAGATATATTTCAAAAAATTTTTCTCTTTGATCCGAATCAGATCTGGGATGTTTCAGATCTGATTCTTATTTATTCTAATAATTAAAATAAAATCTAGATCAATTAAATCAAATTTAATTTATCTTGATGTAGGGTAACCGTATTATCTGTTGATGATTCTATAAGCAGCGGAAGGTTCTGGATCTAGCCACACAAGTGCCTGACCTCTACCGGCATCCACTCAGACTGGATCTGGAGATCCTCTTCTTCTCTATCACATCTCCAAAAATTAGATCTGAATCTAATTTGGAGGATCTTCAAAATACCTTTCGAAGATCTGCAATTATCCTTTGCAGCAGCGCAGCCTTCTAGCTTTCTGTCGCCTTTCTCTCGTCTGGATTGCACCAACTAAGATCCCAAACTATTTTGGGCATGAAGAGAAGAGGGAGAAGATGGGCTTGGCATGGAGGAGGGAGAGAGAAATAGCCTTGAGGTGTGGAGAATTCATGCTCTCTTTGAGTTGGGCGCAGGATCTTATTTATAGACTATGCATGATCCAACTCCTCTTCTTCCCAACCAATCACAATCCTTTGTGAAATTAGATCTAAATCTGATTGGTGAGAATAGAGTCCCTTGGATTCCTCCTTAGATGGCACCTAAGATCAGTCAAACTTGATTCTTAGGAGGAGTCCATTTGGAATCTAAAAAGGAGATGGAGTCCTTGTCCAACAGGGACTCCTGGGCGCCTCCAGCTTGGGCGCACGCCAAGGGTGGCGTGCACCCTCCTCCTTGCCAGGTTCTGATAGAGGGACAAGCCTCCACCAGCTCTCCAATAGGTGCGCGATACATGGACAAAAGTCAAAGTATCAATGGTCAATATTTGATCAGTCAAAGATCAACTTTTGACCAAAGTTAAAGGACGAGAAATAGCAGATGACCAAAAAATGACCGGTAATATCTTACAAAATAAGACAACCTTTTTTGATCTAAACAAGCTCCAGTCAGATCAAGTGAAGGCCTTTAATCGAGCACAAACTCTTTTGGCTCAGTCAGGATAACTATTTATGATAGTAAAAGAAAAATGTTAGGTTCAATCAAGTGCTAGCACGATTTTTTTAAACCTAATTGAATCTTATTCAGATCAATTGAACTGGATCAATTCAATTGATGATCACCAGATTCAAATTCTTGTTTGTGTGATTCAGTTAGGTTTAGTTCTGTATGATAATAGGATATGTCATGATCTCTATCATCGACATCATCGAAACTTCTTTCGATGGATCAGAATTCTTCTGATTCGAACAGTTAGAATGATCGATCATCTAAATCATTCTAATTGCTCTCAAAATCCACCAGTGACACCTAGCAGTATATGGTGGCAACCCATCAAAGCTGAATGCGAAACTCTTGGTGCAGATACCTGTGTGATTAAGTTCTTCTATCTTGAGCCCCGATCAGATTAGGGTTAAGGTGAACTCGTTAAACCCTAGTTTCTATCATATGATGTAATCATTCGATTCAAGTCCATTGTGAAAACCTTAATAGAAACTCTTTCTATTATTTTCCTTTGCCATGGCCATGGGCTTCTGCAGTTGATTCTCATGATCATCATAGGGCTGCTCCTCTACCACCGAGGTAGATAGATTTCATCTTGATGCAATCCAGTTCCTACAATGAACATGCTATAGACAACATACACCTCAGAATTCCCGAATGGCTAGGAGATCGAGTAATGGTGTAGTCAAATTATAACATCCTCAAGATAAACTACCGATGCATCTCAGGTTAAAGAACCAGACACACTACTGCAGCATCGACTCAGTCATTGACGAGAAGGTAGACTTCCTAATGACTACTCGAGGTGGTCACGCTCAGTGCACTCATTCTCTAACGAGTACCTGTACTTTCGCTTCGATGTCTCCACACCGTAGACTCAAGACTCATCTACTAAAGAGAAGCGATTGTACACCAACCTTCCAGATCAATCACCATCTTTGTAATGATCCTATGATCGAAAGCATTTTATGAGTTAATAATGATTATTCATGTCTTAAATTTTCAACTCTTGAAAATATGAATTATCATTACCATTAACTCAAAGGATGTATCATAGACACTAAATACACATATGTGATAGAAAATAATCCATTTTATTGAATATAGTCAAAATTATAATTTTGCCCCTAGAAGTGTATTACAAGTGTCAGCCAATTCTGGCTTTTAGGGCATATATATCTAACAATCTTCTACTTATCCTAAAGCCAATTAGCTACAAGTCTAAGTCCCATCTTCTCATGGTGGGCTTTGATCTTTTGTTATCCCAACAGCTTTGTAAGTGGGTCTGCCACATTGTCTGCAGAATCGACTCTCTTGATCTCGACGTAATCCTTTTTGAGATAATCGCGGATGAGGTGGTATCACCGCTCAATGTGCTTGAATTTTTGGTGAGACCTCAACTCCTTAGCAAGGGCTGTGATGCCATTATTGTCGCAGTATAGAGGAATGACATCTGATGGCATTACTCCGATTTCTGTAGCAAACTTCTTGTACCAAAATGCTTCCTTCACAGCCTCTGATGCGGCAATATATTCTACTTCCATGGTGGAATCTGCTATCATGATTTACTTGAAACTCTTTCAGCTGATAGCACCACCATTGCACACAAACAGACTCTCAGATGTCGACTTTCGATCATCTACTTCGGACATGAAATCCGAGTCTGTGTATCCCTAGACTTGGAGTTCTCTGTTACCAAAGACCAACATCATATCCTTAGTTCTTCTTAAGTACTTAAGGATACATTTCACAGAAGTCCAGTGTTCTTCACCTAGATTTGACTGATATCTGCTTGTGACACTCACAGCATCGGCTATATCAGATCGTGTACATAGCATGGCATACATGAGGCTCCCTATTGCAGAAGCATAAGGGATCTTGCTCATACGTTCTATTTCCTCAGGTGTGCTAGGGCACATCTTCTTGGAAAGATGAATACCATGTGTGAAGGATATTAATCCCCTCTTAGAGTTTTCCATACTAAATCTCTTTAGTACTTTCTCTATGTACATCTTCTGTGAAAGTCCTAGCATTCTATTCGGTCTATCCCTATAGACCTTAATTCCTAGAATAAAGGATGCTTCACCTAGGTCTTTCATGGAGAATTCCTTGGACAACCATATTTTGACTATTATCAACATGGGAATATCATTCCTAATAAGGAGGATGTCATCCACGTACAATACGAGAAAGACAACAGCGCTCCTACTGATCTTTTTGAAGACACACGATTCTTCTTCATTTTTGATGAAACCAAACATTTTGATCACATCATTGAAATGAGTGTTCCAGCTTCGAGATGCTTGCTTAAGTCCATATATGGATCTTTGCAACTTGCAAACCTTATGATCAGTATCACTAGATGTGAAACATAGCAGCTCTTCCATATAGATATTTTCCTCAAGATATCCATTTAAGAATACCATTTTCATGTCCATTTGCCATATTTCATAATTGAAATAGGCTGCAATGGCAAGCAATGTGTGGATGGATTTTAGCATAGCCACTGGAGAAATGGTATCCTGATAGTCAATGGCTTCTCATTGACTATAACCTTTTGCCACTAGTCTAGCCTTGAATGTCTCCATATTCCCATCTGCACCAATTTTTTCTTGAAGATCCATTTACACCAATAGGTACTATACCTTCTGATGGATCTACCAAGATTCAGACTTAGTTTAAGTGCATCGAGTCAATTTCTGACTACATTGCCTCTAGCCATTTTTCAGAGTCGATATCTGATATCGCCTCATTGTAGGTTTTGGAATCATCACCATGAGCACCATTACCTACGAGGAATATTTTCTCTACTTCCTCTGAAATAATACCTAAGTATTTTTCAGGAAAACGAAAAACTCTTTCCGATCTACAAGGTGGAGGAGGTAGTGTTCTTATTAGCTCAACCTGATTTGGTTCCAATTAAGCCTTAGCTCATTATACTTGTGAGACTTTCTCATCAAGCTTAATCTATTTTTCAATGTCGCTACCTTGAATAAACTATTTTTTAAGAAAGATGGCATATCAACTCATAATCACATTGTGGTCTTCTAGAATATAGAAATAGTATCCTAATGACTCTTTAGGATATCCTATGAATTGAGCTCTGAAGGACCTAAACTCTAACTTATCCACTTATTATCTTTTGACATGAGCCGGACAACTCCAAATTCTGAGATGACTCAGACTTGGTTTCTTACCGTGCCATATCTCATACGGTGTGCTAGAAATGGCTTTAGAGGGAACCCTATTCAGTAGATAAATTAAAGTTAACAATGAGTGTCCCCAAAGAAAATCAGAGAGGTCTGTGAAGCTCATCATGGATCGAACCATATCCAATAGAGTCCGATTTCTCCATTCTGAAACTTCGTTGAGTTGAGGTGTTCCTGGTGGAGTCCATTGAGAGACTATTGAAGGGAAATCCTGATTTCTCGGTCTAGGTTCGTTCAGATCTGATTAGATCAAGAGATATATTTCAAAGATTTTCTCTTGATCTCAATCAGATCTTGATATATTTTAGATCTGATTCTTATTATTTTAATAAATAAAATAAAACAAAATAAATTAAATCAAATTTAATTTACCTGATTTGGGTAATCCTATTATCCTATAGATGATCCTGATTGCAGCGGAAGATTCTGGATCTTAGCCATGCAAGCACCTGGCCTCTACCGATATCCAGTCAGGTTGGATCTGGAGATCCTCTTCTTTTCTATCACACCTCCAAAAATTAGATCTGGATCTGATCTGGAGGATCTTCAAAACTCTTTTGAAGATCTGCAGTCGTCCTTTTGCAGCAGCGCAGCCTTCTTGCTTTTGATCGCCTTTTCTTGATCTGAATCGCACCAACCAAAGTCCAAAACACCTTTTGGACGTGGAGAGCAAGGGGAGAAGAGACTATGGCATAGAGAAGGAGGGGAGAGGCAGCCTTGGGGCGTGGAAAATCTCTTTTTAATTAGGGTTGGGTGCAGGGTCTTATTTATAGACCTCTTATGATCCAACTCCTCTTCCTCTCAACCAATCACAACCCTTTGTGAAATCAGATCTAAATCTGATTGGTTGGAATAGAGACCCCTGATTCCTCCTTAGAGGGCGCCTAAGACCAATCAAACTGGCTTTTAGTAGAACTCTGATTGGAATCCAAAAGGGAGGTGGAGTCCTTGTCCAACAAGGACTCCTCGGCGCCTCCTACTCGGGCTCACGCCACCCTTGGCGTGTGCCCTTCTCCTTGCCAGGTTCTGGCAGGGGATAGGCCCCCACCAGCTCTCCAATAGGTGCATGACATGTGGTCAAAAGTCAAAGGGTGAATGGTCAATGTTTGACCAGTCAAAGGTAGACTTTTTGACAAAGTCAAAGATAAAGAAATGGCAGGTGACCAAAATTGGCAGGTAATGTCCTACAAAATCTCTCTTCTTTTCTTTCATAGAAAGCTCAGCGGTAACCAGCATATTCATTCAACTCGGCCAAGGAATTTTGAAGTTTATGCATGTGGTAATTCATGATGAATTGCCCATATGCATCAGTCAAGGATTGCAGAATAATATCGTTCTGCAAGTCCAAGTCCAACTTCACACCGAGCTTCTCAAGCTCTTCCATGTCCTTGATCATTGTCAGACAGTGATCTTGGACTGACTGCCCATCACGCATCTTAGCCTTAAAAAGTCATTTTGTGACTTGATATTTGGCTGCGCGACTCTGTTCACCAAACATCTCCTGCAGGTGAGCCAACATTTGGCGAGCAGTCCCGATATCTTCATGTTGGCGCTGGAGCTCATCAGACATCGAGCCCAACATGTAGTATCTGGCCTTATTATCTTCGTCAATCCATTTTTCCAGAGACGCTCTCTGTTCAGTGGATGGACGAGCTGGTAAGGTGGGAGGGTCCTGGTCCAAAACATGTGTTAACTTCTCTGAACCCAAAATAATTTTGTAGTTCCTGAGCCAATCTTTATAATTGGGTCCAGTCAGTCTATGTGTGTCCTAGGATACGTGCCAATGGGTTGGACGCAGACATTTTCCTGTAGAGAGTCAAAGATTCTAGTTAGATACTGTAATTTTGACTTGACCAATTTGTTTAGGGATTTTATTTTTAAACAAATTAGCTCCCACTATTTTCTCGGATCCCTACACTCCCTCTGTAGAGATGCGAAAATCTCCACGATTAATGATTTCTAGTGGGTGGTGCGGTCTCACCAACTGACTCATCACCTCACCTAACAGTTATTGGTGATGGGTTAGCCAATGAGTGAACAACTCTTGTTCAATGATTCTCTAATCATGGTGCACCCAAACTTGGTCTCTAATTCATGAATCTCACCGTATCCGGAATATTGATCCACTCCTTAGTTAAGTCAGACCCACCATTTGCATAGACTGGGTTCCTAATTGAGTCTCTCACCGTATCCGGAAATATTGAGCCCAACTCATCCTCCAGCCCATAGCATCCAATGCCTAATAGACATGGTTGCATCTTCCCGGTGCAACTGAGCCACTGTATCCAGCCGAGAACAATCAACCCCGGGAAGGGCCCGCACATCTACAATGGTGGAAGACCTCAGACTTAATCTTTTCTTAGGGAGAATTGATTCAGGTCTCATTAAACTAGACTTGGCTTAGTCATAACAATTATGACTAACCTAGTGGCATGGGTTAGCTCGGATTATTGACCACCTCAGATCAGAACTGTGTCAACAGATATGGCCAGGTAAGTGAGACCGGTGGAAGGAATATGCCATTAACTCGTACAAGAACGCATTCAGGTCGAGTAGCTTCCAATTAAAAACCAGTCGGTCGTCTGTGCCAAACTTACCTTAGACACCAAATTGTTGAGTCAGAACCAATTGGGTTAGCCTACAATCCAGACTCTAACCTCTGAGCGTAATTAGGTCTTGCTTGATCGTGACTCGATCTTGACCCAGACTTAATCCTATTAGGCTGGTCAATTTAAGCATTGTTGATCCCATCTAACCAACTCTTGATTCGGTTTGATCAACCGCTTAGACCTAATTGAGCTACCCAAGCCCGAACCCAGTATTATGAATATGTCTTAGATCTGAAATTCTCAATTTTAGACCTAATTAATATTCCATAAACTTAATTCTTAATTAAGTTAGGGTTCATAAACAAAATATGCACAATAAATCCTAGGGTTTCAGGATCTAGGGTTTTGCAGAAAGTAAGTTTTGGGTTTCTGATTAAGGACGAACACGCAGCACCCCTACACATCATAAGAACACCCCATCGAATGGGAAGAGAGGGCCTTTAAACCCTTCTTCGTTCTTATGACCGGACGGCCAAGAGGAACGCCTTAATCAGGAACATTCAATACTACAAAACAGTTATCAGATCTATATCATATATCTCATATACAAAGTAGATCTAATCATGGCATATTTTGCATACATCTCATGTATCAAATCATGCATGTTTTCAGATCTAAATTATCTCATAATAATCTAAAAAATTAGATTTAAATTGATCTAATCAAAATAAATTCTAATCTAGACAATTATGTAGAACTATTCTACAACTAGTCTAGACATGCATCAATCATATCTCATATGATATTTAAAATTAAATAATTTTTATTTGCTGTTTATCAGATGTTATTATAACACTTATAATATCAAAAAATAGTAAATAAGAAGATCTAAAATATGATTTAATCAGATTAAATCAAAGACATGCAAAACTATTCTATAGAACTATTCTATTCTAGAACTAGTCATGCATATCTTCTAATCTTAGATCCAAATTCATTTAATTTTAATTTTTTCTGATTTCAGATCTGATCACATCTCATGTGACATCTGAAATCACTTTATTTTCTAATTAAAATAAATTTAAAATTAGATCTAAATAATTTTAGAACCATGGCTCTGATACCAGTTGAAGGGAAATCCTGATTTTCCCGGTCCAGGTTCGTTCAGATCTGATCAGATCAAGAGATATATTTCAAAAATTTTTCTCTTGATCTCAATCAGATCTTGATATGTTTCAGATCTGATTCTTATTATTTTAATAAATAAAATAAAATAAGATAAATTAAATCAAATTTAATTTACCTGATTTGGGTAATCCTATTACCCTGTTAGATGATCCTGATTGCAGCGGAAGGTTCTGGATCTTAGCCACGCAAGCGCCTGGCCTCTACCGGTATCCACTCGGGTTGGATCTGGAGATCCTCTTCTTCTCTATCACACCTCCAAAAATTAGATCTGGATCTGATCTGGAGGATCTTCAAAACTCTTTTGAAGATCAGCAGTCGTCCTTTGCAGCAGCGCAGCCTTCTTGCTTTTGATCGCCTTTCCTTGATCTGAATCGCACCAACCAAAGTCCAAAACTCCTTTTGGACGTGGAGAGCAAGGGGAGAAGAGACTATGGCATGGAGAAGGAGGGGAGAGGCAGCCTTGGGGCGTGGGAAAATCTCTTTTTAATTAGGGTTGGGCGCAGGGTCTTATTTATAGACTAGCTTGTGATCCAACTCCTCTTCCTTCCCAACCAATCACAACCCTTTGTGAAATCAGATCTAAATCTGATTGGTTGGAATAGAGACCCCTGGATTCCTCCTTAGAGGGTGCCTAAGACCAGTCAAAGTTGGATTCTTAGTAGAACTCTAATTGGAATCCAAAAAGGGAGGATGGAGTCCTTGTCCAACAAGGACTCCTAGGCGCCTCCAACTTGGGCACACGCCACCTAGGGTGGCGTGCGCCCTTCTCCTTGCCAGGTTCTGGCAGGGGGACAGGCCCCCACCAGCTCTCCAATAGGTGCATGACATGTGGTCAAAAGTCAAAGTGTCAATGGTCAACATTTGACCAGTCAAAGGTAGACTTTTGACCAAAGTCAAAGAACAAGAAATGGCAGGTGACCAAAAATGGCAGGTAATGTCTTACAAAATAAGACAACCTTTTCTGACTTGGACAACCTCCAGTCAGACCATATGAAGGCCTCTGATTGAGCACAAACTCCTTTGGCTCAGTCAGGACAACTTATTTATGATAGTAAAAGAAGAACGTTAGGTTCAATCGAGTGCTAGCACGATTTCCTTGAACCTAATTGAATCTCATTCAGATCAATTGAACTAGATCAGTTCAATTGATGATCACCAGATTCAAACCCTTGTTTGTGTGACCCAGTTAGGTTCAGTTCTGTATGGTAATGGGATATGTCATGATCTCTATCATCGACATCATCGAAACTCCTTTCGATGGATCAGAACTCTTCTGATTCGAACAGCTAGAATGATCGATCATCTAAATCATTCTAATTGCTCCCAAAATCCACCAGTGACACCTAGCAGTATATGGTGGCAATCCATCAGAGCTGAATGCGAACCCTCTTGGTGCAGCTACCTGTGTGATTAAGTTCTTCTATCTTGAGCCCCGATCAGATTAGGGTTAAGGTGAACTCGTCAAACCCTAGTCTCTGTCATATGATGTAATCATTCGATTCGAGTCCAATGTGAAAATCTAAATAGAAACTCTTTCTATTATTTCACTCTGCCATGGCCATGGGCTTCTGGACTTGATTCTCATGATCATCATAGGGCTGCTCCTCTACCACCGAGGTAGATAGATTCCATCTTGATGCAATCCAGTTCCTACAATGAACATGCTATAGCCAACATACACCTCAGGGTTCCATATGGCTAGGAGACCGAGTAATGGTGTAGTCAAACTATAACACCCTCAAGGTGAACTGCCGATGCATCTCAGGTCAAAGAACCAGACACACTACTGCAGCATCGAGTCAGTCATTGACGAGAAGGTAGACTTCCTAATGACTACTCGAGGTGGTCACGCTCAGTGCCCTCGTTCTCTAACGAGTACCTGTACTCTCGCTCCGGTGTCTCCACACCGTAGACTCAAGACTCATCTACTAAAGAGAAGCGATTCGTACACCAACCTTCCGGATCAATCACCATCCTCGTGATGATCCTATGGTCGGGAGCTGTTTATGAGTTAATAATGATTATTCATGTCTTAAATTTTCAACTCTTGAAAATATGAATTATCATTACCATTAACTCAAAGGATGTATCACAGACACTAAATACACATATGTGATAGAAAATAACCCATTTTATTAATTATAGTCAAAATTATAATTTTGCCCCTAGAAGTGTATTACAAGTGTCAGCCAATTCTGGCTTCTAGGGCACATATATCTAACAAATTAGATATACTTTCGGCTAAGGTATTCACCTCCTCGATCTGATCGAAGAACCTTAATGGGTTTTTCAGTTTGTTTTTCTACTTCATGTCTGAATTCTTTGAACTTTTCAAAAGCTTCAGACTTGTGTCTCATAAGATACACATACCCATACCTAGACAGATCATCGGTAAAGGTAATGAAGTAGACAAAATTGCCTCTAGCCGGCACATCAAATGGGCCGCACACATCAGTATGTACTAGGGCAAGGAGATCTGTGGCCCTCTCCCCATGTCCAACAAAAGGGAGTTTAGTCATTTTGCCTTGAAGACAAGATTCACAAGTTGGATATGACTCGAAAGTCAATGGACTCAATAGCCCATTTTTCTCCAATTTGTTGATCCTATCTTCTGCTATATGACCTAATCTCAGGTGCCATAGATATCTATCATTTGGACTATCCCTAGGTCGTTTGGCATTCACGTTTTGCTCGATAGTTAGAATAGGTACATCAATATGTAGCTGATAAAGACCATTAATAAGGAAACCATTTGCAATTTTATTTCTTTCATAAAGAATGTTACAATGGTCCTTAAAGAAGGTAATCACATAAGCCTTCTTAGTGCTAAGCATGAAACAGAAATCAAATTCCTGCTAGCTGCAGGCACATAATAACAGTCTTTCAAAACTAAGTCTAAACCAGATGGTAATCGAAGAGGGTATGTTCCCACGGCTACTGCAGCAACTCTTGCTCCATTACCGATGCGTAGGATCATGTCTCCATCCCTCAGCCTCCTGCTATCCTCAAGACCCTGCATGGAAGTGCACAGATGAGCACTAGAACCAGAGTCAAGCACCCAACTGGATGCAGAAGAAATCGTAAGGTTAGACTCAATAACGAGCATACCTCCAGAAGGACCTTCCTTCTTGTTCTTCAGGGTGGCCAGGTAAGTAGGGCAGTTCCGCTTCCAATGGCCGTCGCTGTTGCAATGGAAACACTTTTCTTTGACATCGGCCTTCTTCTTCGGCTCTGCCTTCTTCTTCTTTGATCCTTCCACCTTTTGCTTTTTCACAGACTTCTTTTTCTTTCCATAAGACTTTCTTTTGGAAGAAGTCCGTTCCATAGCAAGAACTGAGCCTTTAGAACCTTTCATAGAAAGCTCAGCGGTAACCAGCATATTCATTAATTCGGCCAAGGAATTTTGAAGTTTATGCATGTGGTAATTCATGATGAATTGCCCATATGCATCAGTCAAGGATTGCAGAATAATATCATTCTGCAGATCCAAGTCCTAACTTCACACCGAGCTTCTCAAGCTCTTCCATGTCCTTGATCATTCATCAGACAGTGATCTTGGACTGACTGCCCATCACGCATCTTAGCCTTAAAAAGTCATTTCGTGACTTGATATTTGGCTGCGCGACTCTGTTCACCAAACATCTCCTGCAGGTGAGCCAACATTTGGCGAGCAGTCCCGATATCTTCATGTTGGCGCTGGAGCTCATCAGACATCGAGCCCAACATGTAATATCTGGCCTTATTATCTTCGTCTATCCATTTTTTCCAGAGACGCTCTCTGTTCAGTGGATGGACGGGCTGGTAAGGTGGGAGGGTCCTGGTCCAAATACATGGGTTAACTTCTCAGAACCCAAAATAATTTTGTAGTTCCTGAGCCAATCTTTATAATTGGGTCCGGTCAGTCTATGTGTGTCCAGGATACGTGCCTAATGGGTTGGACGCAGACATTTTCCTGTAGAGAGTCAAAGATTCTAGTTAGATACTGTAATTTATGACTTGACCAATTTATTTAGGGATTTTATTTTTAAACAAATTAGCTCCCACTATTTTCTCGGATCCCTACACTCCCTCTGTAGAGATGCAAAAATCTCCATGATTAATGATTTCTAGTGGGTGGTGCGGTCTCACCAACTGACTCATCACCTCACCTAACAGTTATTGGTGATGGGTTAGCCAATGAGTGAACAACTCTTGTTCAATGATTCTCTAATCATGGTGCACCCAAACTTGGTCTCTAATTCATGAATCTCACCGTATCCGAAATATTGATCCACTCCTTAGTTAAGTCAGACCCACCATTTGCATAGACTGGGATTCCTAATTGAGTCTCTCACCGTATCCAAAATATTGAGCCCAACTCATCCTCCAGCCCATAGCATCCAATGCCTAATAGACATGGTTGCATCTTCCCGGTGCAACTGAGCCACTGTATCCAGCCGAGAACAATCAACCCGGGAAGGGCCCGCACATCTACAATGGTGGAAGACCTCAGACTTAATCTTTTCTTAGGGAGAATTGATTCAGGTCTCATTAAACTAGACTTGTCATAGTCATAACAATTATGACTAACCTAGTGGCATGGGTTAGCTCGGATTATTGACCACCTCAGATCAGAACTGTGTCAACAGATATGGCCAGGTAAGTGAGACCGGTGGAAGGAATATGCCATTAACTCGTACAAGAACGCATTCAGGTCGAGTAGCTTCCAATTAAAAATCAGTCGGTCGTATGTGCCAAACTTACCTTAGACACCAAATTGTTGAGTCAGAACCAATTGGGTTAGCCTACAATCCAGACTCTAACCTCTGAGCGTAATTAGGTCTTGCTTGATCGTGACTCGATCTTGACCCAGACTTAATCCTATTAGGCTGGTCAATTTAAGCATTGTTGATCCCATCTAACCAACTCTTGATTCGGTTTGATCAACCGCTTAGACCTAATTGAGCTACCCAAGCCCGAACCCAGTATTATGAATATGTCTTAGATCTGAAATTCTCAATTTTAGACCTAATTAATATTTCATAATCTTAATTCTTAATTAAGTAGGGTTCATAAACAAAATATGCACAATAAATCCTAGGGTTTCAGGATCTAGGGTTTTGCAGAAAGTAAGTTTTGGGTTTCTGATTAAGGACGAACACGCAGCACCCCTACACATCATAAGAACACCCCATCGAATGGGAAGGAGAGGGCCTTTAAACCCTTCTTCGTTCTTATGACCGGACGGCCAAGAGGAACGCCTTAATCAGGAACATGCAATACTACAAAACAGTTTTAGATCTATATCATATATCTCATATACAAATTAGATCTAATCATGGCATATTTTGCATACATCTCATGTATCGAATCATGCATATTTTTCAGATCTAAATTATCTCATAATAATCTAAAAAATTAGATTTAAATTGATCTTATCAAAATAAATTCTAATCTAGACAACTATGTAGAACTATTCTACAACTAGTCTAGACATGCATCAATCATATCTCATATGATGTTTAAAATTAAATAATTTTTATTTGCTATTTTTTAGATGTTATTATAATAATTATAATATCAAAAAATAGTAAATAAATAGATCTAAAATATGATTTAATCAAATTAAATTAAAAACATGCAAGACTATTCTATAGAACTATTCTATTTTAGAACTAGTCATGCATATTTTCTAATCTTAGATCCAAATCATTTAATTTTAATTTTTTCTGATTTTCAGATCTGATCACATCTCATGTGACATCTAAAATCACTTATTTTTTAATTAAAATAAATTTAAAATTAGATCTAAATACTTTTAGAACCTTGGCTCTGATACCAGTTGAAGGAAAATCCTGATTTTTCGGACCAGGTTCGTTCAGATCTGATCGGATCAAGAGATATATTTCAAAAAAATTTTCTCTTTGATCTAATTAGATCTAAGATATTTTAGATCTAATTCTTATTATTTTAATAATTAAAATAAAATCTAGATAAATTAAATCAAATTTAATTTACCTTGATGTAGGGTAATCCTATTACCCGTTGATGATCCTGTAAGCAGCGGAAGGTTCTGGATCTAGCCACGCAAGTGCCTGGCCTCTACCGATATCCACTCAGGACTGGATCTAGAGATCCTCTTCTTCTCTATCACATCTCCAAAAATTAGATCTCGAATCTGATTTGGAGGATCTTCAAAACTACCTTTTGAAGATCAGCAGTTGTCCTTTGCAGCAGCGCAGCCTTCTAGCTTTCTGTCGCCTTTCTCTCGATCTGGATTGCACCAACTAAGATCCCAAACTACTTTAGGCATGGAGAGGAGAGGGAGAAGATGGGCTTGGCATGGAGGAGGGAGAGAGAAACAGCCTTGGGGCGTGGAGAATTTATGCTCTCTTTGAGTTGGGCGCAGGATCTTATTTATAGACTATGCATGATCCAACTCCTCTTCTTCCCAACCAATCACAACCCTTTGTGAAATCAGATCTAAATCTGATTGGTGGGAATAGAGTCTCTTAGATTTCACCTTAGATGGCGCCTAAGATCAGTCAAACTTGGTTCTTAGGAGGAGTCTATTTGAAATCCAAAAAGGAGATGGAGTCCCTCCTTACCAGGTTCTGGTAGGAGGACAAGCCCCCATCAGCTCTCCAATAGATGCGCGATACGTGGACAAAAGTCAAAGTGTCAATGGTCAACATTTGACCAGTCAAAGGTCAACTTTTGACCAAAGTCAAAGGATGAGAAATGGCAGGTGACCAAAAATGGTAGGTAATGTCTTACAAAATAAGACAACCTTTTCTGACCTGGACAAGCTCCAGTCAGACCAAGTGAAGGCTTCTAATGGAGCACAAACTCCTTTGGCTCAGTCAGGACAACTATTTATGATAGTAAAAGAAGAACGTTAGGTTCAATCGAGTGCTAGCACGATTTTCTTGAACCTAATTGAATCTCATTCAGATCAATTGAACTGGATCAGTTTAATTGATGATCACCAGATTCAAACCCTTGTTTGTGTGATCCAGTTAGGTTCAGTTCTGTATGGTAATGGGATATGTCATGATCTCTATCATCGACATCATCGAAACTTCTTTCGATGGATCAAAACTTTTCTGATTCAAATAGCTAGAATGATCGATCATCTAAATCATTCTAATTGCTCCCAAAATCCACCAGTGACACCTAGCAGTATATGGTGGCAATCCATCAGAGCTGAATGCGAACCTCTTGGTGCAGCTACCTGTGTGATTAAGTTCTTCTATCTTGAGCCTCCGATCAGATTAGGGTTAAGGTGAACTCGTCAAACCCTAGTTTCTGTCATATGATGTAATCATTCGATTCAAGTCCGATGTGAAAACCTAAATAGAAACTCTTTCTATTATTTCACTCTGCCATGGCCATGGGCTTCTGGACTTGATTCTCATGATCATCATAGGGCTGCTCCTCTACCACCGAGGTAGATAGATTCCATCTTGATGCAATCCAGTTCCTACAATGAACATGCTATAGCCAACATACACCTCAGGATTTCGAATGGCTAGGAAGATCGAGTAATGGTGTAGTCAAACTATAACACCCTTAAGGTGAACTGCCAATGCACCTCAGATCAAAGAACCAGACACACTACTGCAGCATCGAGTCAGTCATTGACGAGAAGGTAGACTTTCTAATGACTACTCGAGGTGGTCACGCTCAGTGCCCTCATTCTCTAACGAGTACCTGTACTTTCACTCCGGTGTCTCCACACCATAGACTCAAGACTCATCTACTAAAGAGAAGCGATTATACACCAACCTTTCAGATCAATCACCATCCTTGTGATGATCCTATGGTCGGGAGCATTTTATGAGTTAATAATGATTATTCATGTCTTAAATTTTCAACTCTTGAAAATATGAATTATCATTACCATTAACTCAAAGGATGTATCACAAATACTAAATACACATATATGATAGAAAATAATCTATTTTATTGAATATAGTCAAAATTATAATTTTGCCCCTAGAAGTGTTTTACAAGTGTCAGCCAATTCTGGCTTTTAGGGCACATATATCTAACATTTATTATGGCTTTTTAAGGATGAAGAAAAATAAGGATATAACTTACATCATATCAAAACAAATATCAAATGCTAGTGATATAAAACAAATAACATATCATTACAAATAAGCTCCCATATCCTTATTTTTAAATGCAGAAAATAGGAAATATTACAAGTAAACAGTAAGCACACCAACTGGCATCATCTCTCTTTGATATCAATTGATGTTCCATGATATCGTTCGAATGTCAATCATTTTTGGCATCATAAGCCCCGATACCATGTTGTGGAAGCCTCTGATCTTTAGCACAGACCTAAAGGAACCTATGATATTTTCTATTGGCAGCACACCACCAAACCTCTACCCTAGATCTATGATGGGGCACCTCCCTCCTTGGGATTGAGGAAGACACCCCTTCTCTAAGGCTTCTTCAAGAATCCTAGGATGGCAACTCTAGAGAGAAGAGAAGAAGAGAGTTGAGGGAGAAAAGGTCTGTATTTCACAACATAATGAAACCCTAATACAACCTATATATTTATACATAGCCATAAGGCCTGACCAAAAAACTCCTCGACTAACCCAATACATGAAAGCACTCATCGAGCCCATGTACACCCATATCTCCCATGTTCTCATCCTCTGGATCTAGACCTGATCCATACATGAATTAGCCACCTTAAGATCTCTCAAACTAGGCCTTAAGACCCCTAGGATCAACCTAGACCCTAGCCCAAAATAGACCCTCATGTAACTCTGCTCGTGCACTAAGCCGACTAAGTTTCACTGGGTCGACTCAGTCTGAAATTAAGCCGGCCCAGTCCTGTGCCGTGCCAGCAGTTCTGAATGCACAGCTCTCTATTTTACCTATGCACTAAGACTTAGCCGATCCAATTTTGGAACGAGCCGACTAACCTATAGAAAATCTTTTTTCTGCAGTCTTGATTCTTCGACTTTGATTCTTTGCTTCACCTTGTGTCCTAGATCTTCAAAGCACCAACCAAATCCCTGAAATCTCTGGAGCCAACACCCTGACTCCTTCTGTGGCCTTCCAAGGCTTAGGAGCATCATAAATCCTCACAATCTCTATCTTGGTGTCCCAAGCCTTGGCAAACCCCTCGACAATGACCTCCTGTACAATTCCACTGTCCCTGCGCACTCGATAGCTCCTTGTGCAATCATTACCTTCGCCAATCTTCTTCAGCTATTGTGCACCCTTGAGGCCTTTGAGATGACCGCCTCTACCTCTAAAGATCTGTGCTTGCACCTCTACACCATCCTAAAATTGTAGGATCCCTTCTGCTTAGCAGCTGCATCACTTTTTCTGAATTTTTCTAGAAAACCCATAATATTCCTATACTGGCACTCGCTACAAATTCTGAAATGGTCTCCTCAGAACTACACCTATCCTCCTATGCCGCTCCACCTGAAACTGTGTATCACCGATGCTGGTGCTAGGATATCGATCCTTCTGCATCCTTCTACTTTGAACTCATGTCAAATTCCTCTCTAATTATGAAGCCACCTCTCCAGAGCTCCACCTATGTTCGAAGTCCATATGATGCCGTAGAAGTTGACTCTATCATCGAGTCCCTCGAGGCCAACCATTCAATGCTGTACTATTGGGCCTACCGTTGTACCTCGAATACTATCACTGTCCCTTCGAACTCTCTATGCTTCGTGGATCCCTTCGAAGTTGTCTCAGATACCTTTGCAACCCACGGGCACTTTCGAAATCCAAGAGCTCATCCAACTCTTCTGAAATCAGTAATTGAATCTTAGGAAATTTCACCCTAGTCCTTCTCTTCTATTCCTACACCAGCCAACGCTTTAGTTACGCCCGGAGAACCATCCTCCATCGAAACCACAACTCTTTCTGATGCTCCTATAGAAGAAATTTGATCCATGATACTCCCAACTGCTAGAGATCTCCTAACACTCTCTGAGACCTCCTGGCTCTCCTTAAGACCTGCATCCGATCTTCCTGAGATACCACTGACCCTCTCTGTTGAGATACACTCCTTGGTTGCTATACCACCGAGCCTCTCTCTGCCCCATGCCTCCAGGAAAGCACTCCTACAGCACTCTAGCACTCCTTAACTCATCTCTGCACCGCTCAACAGCCATCCAATCCTAACTTGCCGGACCTTTATGGATCATCTATCTTCATCACTTCCAAGGCTTTGCAAATCTATACTCTAGTTGAACCACTGAATACATCTTTGACTACTTTCCCATCTTCCAGACATCGAAGGATGCATAGCCGCTTCTTCAGCCTTCCTTCGACCATTACTCCTTGAAAAATCTCTCTTTAATAGCCCTACACTGCCCATCTTTCTAGAGAATCCTAATGCTCTCTACTGAGATATCTTCCTCGACTGCTGTATCGTCAAGCCTCTCTCAGTCCTGCATCTCTAGGAAAGCGCTACTGCAGCACTCCAGCACTTTCTATCTATCACATAACCGTCATACACCCTGATCTTTCCACTAAGATCGATCAGCAAATCATGCACAAAATCCTTCCACCCCAAGAAAATCCCTTCCCATTAATTCTCTCAACCTCCATCTTCAACCCGCTGCTCTCGATTGGCCAAACCACAGCAATAACAAGGTAGATTTAAGACATACCACGAAATTCTTGTGCAGATTTTTGATTTCATCTTGTACGACTTCTCCTTTTCTTTCATGCACCATCAGGCTTTGATACTAGATGTAAGTAAACCAACTAGCATCATCTCTCCCTGATACCAATTGATGTTCCATGATATCGCTCGAATGCCAATCATCCTTGGCATCACAAGCCCCGATACCATGTTACGAAAGCTCCTGATTTTTAGCACAGACCTGAAGAAATCTGTGACGTTCTCTATGGGCAGCACACCACCAATCCTCCACCTTGGATCTATGATGGGGCGCCTCCCTCCTTAGGCTTGAGGGAGACGCCCCCTTCTCTAAGGCTTCTTCAAGAACCCTAGGACGGCAACTCTAGAGAGAAGAAAAAAAGAGAGTTGAGGAAGAAAAGGTCAGTATTTCATAGCATAATAAAACCCTAATATAGCCTATGTATTTATACATAACCATTAGGCCCAACCAAAGAACTTTTTGGCTAACCTAATACATGAAAGCACTCATCGAGCCCATGTACACCCATGTCTCCCATGCTCTCATCCTCTGGATCTAGACCCGATCCATACATGAATTAGCCATCTTAAGACCTTTCAAACTAGATCTTAAGACCCCTAGGATCAACCCAGATCCTAGTCCAAAATAGATCCTCGCATAACTCTGTCCGCGCATTGAGTCGGCTCAGTCTCAGCACCGAGCCGACTTAGTTCGACTAGGTCGGCTCAGACTGAAACTAAGTCAGTCCTATCCTGTGTTGTGCCAGCAGTCCCGAATGCATAGCTTTCTTTTTTGCATGTATATTGAGACTTAGTTGATCCAATTTTGGACTGAGTCCGCTAACCTGTAGAAATTTTTTTTTCTATAGTCTTGATTCTCCAGCTTTAATTTCTTGCTTCACCTTATGTCCCAGATCTCTGAAGCACCAACCAAGCTCCTAGAATCTTCGGAGCCAACACTCTGACTCCTTCCATGGCCTTCCAAGGCTTGGGAGCACCATAATTTTCATATAAATCTCTGTCAATATAATAATAAAAAAATGACATAACCCTATATTTAATTATTAGTAATATGAAATTAGTCCAATCTATTTCAATCCTGACTAGATTAATCCAATTTAATCAATCCACGTGCCCTCTAAAAGGAGAGGAATCCAGCCTTATCATGTCTGGTTAGATCAGAGACAAATTTTAGCCTGTTGAATTGGATTAATTAAGTAAACTATATATGGATCAATTCAACTTAACCAATAATAAACTGATTGATTTTGAAAATAATTCTTATAAATTAATAGAAAAATATGTTGGATCAAAATTTTATAATGCCGAGCCCATTAAGAAGCTTTTATCTTCTATTGGTACAGAATCTGGTTGACGTCGGATCGAGCTAGAGTCAAGAAAGATGAGGTCATCGTCGGTGATCTGCAAAATAAAGTTCCATCTGAAGTCGGTGGTGGTGGCTCTGGTAGGATCCTTGACAATCAAGTCATCTCTTTTGGCCAATAAAAATAGAGTGCTTAGACAAGAATTTAGCATAGTTTCGAAAGAAAGAAGAGAGCTTAGAGAAAACGTATCTGAAGGATTTTTTTTATAGACAGAGCCTATAGCAGACTGATAGTGACGGTTGTAACTGTCCAATAGTGGGCCGCTCAGAGCGACGTGGAGTTTGTTATAGAGAGAGGTGTCCGTTGCCATGATGTGGTCATTCGTTGAGATTTAGTAGTCGAAGTTCGGATGAAGCAGGAATTGATCGGTGAAGAGCTTTGACATACATCAATTCTAGAGAAGTTCGAACTTCTAAAGAGAATATGGCTAGAGAAGATCATCCAGGAGGAATGCTAGCTGAAATCCAAAAATAATCTACTGGAGGAATCCGACTGAAGGAGAAGTCTGAAAGGAGTTTGGCTCTTGGAGGAATGCGACTGAAGGAAAAATCTGAAAGGAGTTTGGCTCCTAGAGGAGTTCGACTGAAGGAGAAGTTCGGAAGAAGTTTGGCTTCTAGAGGAATCAGACTGAAGGAGAAATCCATATGGAGTTTGGCTCCTAGAGGAACTTGACTGAAGAAGAAATTCGAAAGGAGTTTGGCTCATGAAGGAATCAACTGAAGGAGAAATTCGTAAGAAGTTTGGCTCTTGGTGGAACTTAACTGAAGAAAAAATTCAGAAGGAGTTTGGCTCCTGGAGGAGTCCGACTGAAGGAGAAGTTCAAAAGAAGTTCGACTCCTGAAGGAATCCGACTGAAGGAGAAATCCATATGGAGTTTGGCTCCAGGAGGAACTTGACTGAAGAAGAAATTCGAAAGGAGTTCAGCTCCTGGAGGAACTTGACTAAAGAAAAAATTTGAAAGGAGTTTGGCTCTTAGAGCAATCCGACTGAAGGAGAAATCCGTAAGGAGTTTGGCTCCTAGTGAAACTTGACTAAAGGACAAATCTAAAAGGAGTTCAACTCCTAGAGGAGTTCGACTGAAGAAAAAATTTGGAAGGAGTTTGGCTCCTGAAAGACTTTGACTGAAGGAGAAGTCTGTAAGGAGTTCAACTCCTGGAGGAACTTGACTGAAGAAGAAATCCAGAAGGAGTTCGACTCTTGGAGAAATCCAACTGAAGGAGAAATCCATAAGGAGTTTGGCTTCTAGTGGAACTTGACTGAAGAAAAAATTTGGAAGAAGTTTGGTTCTTGGAGGAACTTGATCGAAGAAAAAATTTGAAAGGAGTTCGACTCTTGGAGGAGTCTAACTGAATGAGAAATTCGGAAGGAGTTTGGCTCCTAGAGGAGTCCGATTGAAGGAGAAATCTGGAGGAAGTTTAGCTCCTGAAGGAGTCCGACTGAAGGAGAAATCTAGAAGGAGTTCGACTCCTGGAAGAGTTCGACTGAAGGAGAAGCCCATAAGAAGTTCGGCTCCTGGAGGAACTTAACTGAAGAAGAAATTCGGAAGGAGTTTGGCTCCTGAAGGTGTCCGACTGAAGGAGAAGTACGGAAGGAGTTTGGCTTCTGGAGGAATCGATTGAAGAAAAAATCCATATGGAGTTCAGCTCCTGGAGTAACTTGACTAAAGGAGAAGTTCGAAAGGAGTTTAGCTCTTGAAGAAATCTGACTGAAGAAGAAATTCGTAAGAAGTTTGGCTCCTGGTGGAACTTCACTGAAGGAAAAATCTGGAAGCAGTTCGGCTCCTGGAGGAATCCGACTGAAGAAAAAATCCATAAGAAGTTCAGCTCCTAGAAGAATCTGATTGAAGGAGAAGTCCAAAAGGAGTTTGGCTCTTGAAGAAACTTGATTGAAGGAGAAGTTTGGAAGGAGTTCAGCTCCTGGAGGGGTTCGATTGAAGGAGAAATCTGTAAGGAGTTTGGCTCCTGAAGGAACTTGACTGAAGAAAAAATTCAGAAGTAGTTTGGCTCCTAGAGGAGTTCGACTAAATGAGAAGTCTGAAAGGAGTTCGACCACTGGAGGGGTCCAACTGAAGGAGAAGTCTGGAAGGAGTTCGTTTGAAGTTCGAAAGGAGTTCGATTGGGGTTCGGCCGTTGGAGGAGCTCGGTTGGGTTTGGCCTCTGAAGGAGTTTGGCTACTGAATGAGTTCGACCGTCGGAGGGAGAATTTTCGATTGAAGCTCTTCCATGATTATCGGTTGCATTAGGCTAAGCATCAGACTGAACTTTGGTGGGAGCGGAATTTATCTTGAACAATAGCCCCCCCACTCTCGAGATCGAAATTTGAAGGGAGTACAAAAAAGGCAACTGTCGAAGTTCTTTTCCGGGCTCTACATCATTGAGGTTGAAGCTCGGGAGAGATCTTATTAGATATGTGTGCCCTAGAAGCTAGAATTGGCTGATACTTGTAATACACTTCTAGGGGCAAAATTATAATTTTGACTATAAATAACAAAATGAATTATTTTCTATCATAAATATGTATTTAGTGTCTATGATACATCCCTTAAGTTAATGGTAATGATAATTCATATTTTCAAGAGTTAAAAATTTAAGACATGAATTTT
The DNA here is from genome assembly GCA_006176705.1 of Cocos nucifera. Classification (NCBI taxonomy): domain Eukaryota; kingdom Viridiplantae; phylum Streptophyta; class Magnoliopsida; order Arecales; family Arecaceae; genus Cocos; species Cocos nucifera. Next base: position 791,354 of record QRFJ01000184.1, read on the forward strand.
CATTATTAACTCATAAAATGCTCCTGACCATAGGATCATCATGAGAATGGTGATTGATTCGGAAGGTTGGTGTACAATCTCTTCTTTATAGTAGATGAGTCTTAAGTCTATGGTGTAGAGACATCAGAGCGAGAGTATAGGTACTCGTTAGAGAACGAGGGCACTAAGCGTGACCATCTCGAGCAGTCATAAGAAAGTCTACCTTCTCATCAATGACTAGCTCAAAGCTGCAGTGGTGTGTCTGGTTCTTTGACCTAAGGTGCATCGTAGTTCACCCTGAGGGTATTATAGTTTGACTATACCATGACTCGATCTCCTTGCCATTTGAAATCCTGAGGTGTATGTTGGCTATAGCATGTTCATTATAGGAATTGGATTGCACTAAGAGAAAATCTATCTACCTCGGTAGATAAGGAGCAGCCCTATGATGATCGTGAGAATCAAGTCCATAAGTCCATGGCCTTGGCAGAGTGAAATAATAGAAAAAGTTTTTATTAAGATTTTCACATTAGACTTGAATCAAATGATTAAATCATATGACAAAAAATTAGGGTTTGACGAGTTCACCTTAACCCTAATCTGATCGGAGCTCAAGATAGAAGAACTTAATTACACAGGTAGCTGCACCGAGAGGTTCATTTTCAGTTTTGATGGATTGCCACCATATACTGCTAGGTATCACTGGTTGATTTTGAAAGCAATTAGAATGATTTAGATGATTGATCATTCTAGTTGTTTTGAATTAGAAAAGTTTTGATCCATTGGAAGATATTTCGATGATGTCAATGACAGAGATCGTGACATATCCTATTACCACACAGAACTGAACCTAACTGGATCATACAAATAAGGGTTTGGATCTGAATATCATCAGTTGGACTAATCCAGTTCAATTGATCTGAATTAGATTCAATTAGGTTCAAGAAAATCATGCTAGCACACGATTGAGCCTAACATCCTCCTTCTACAATCATTAAAAGTTATCTCGACTGAGCCAAATGTATTTGTGCTCACTCAGGTACCTTTACTTGGTCTGACTGGAGCTTGTCCAGGTTAGAAAAGGATTATCTTAATTTATGAGATAATTGGAGACAATACTTGCCATTTTTCGTCACCTGCCAATTCTTGTCTTTTGACTTTGGTCAAACATTGACCTTTGACACTTAGACATCTGCCCATGTGTCATGAACCCATAAGAGAGCAGATAGGGGCTTGTCCCCTTGCTAGAAAATGGAAAGAAGGGGGTGCATGCTTAGGGAGGCATGCACCCAAGGATAGGGACGCCTGGAGTCCCATACAGAAGGGACTCCAGGTTGCTTCTTGGAATCAACTTAGGTAGGCGCCTAAGACTCAGCTTTGATTAGTCTTGGCGCCACCTAAAGGTGTTGGAGAGGGGCTCTTATCTGATTGGATTAGGTAATGTCATCCCATCAATCAGATTTAGATCTGATTGCATGGAGCGACGTGATTGGCCGAGATTATGTGGCACTGCATGGCACAGCAGGGTCTATAAAAATCATGTTTGCGCCAAGCTTTTAAGAAGATCTCCCATAGCCCATGCCACAAGGCTGCCCCTCTCCCTCCTTCATGCCATCTTCAGGTCCCCTATCTCCTCTCCATGCCCAAGGGGATTTGGGCTCTAGTTTGGTGCGATCCAGGCAAGAGAAAGGTGATGAGAAAGGAAGAAGGCAACATTACTGCAAGAGACGATTCCAGATCTTCAAAAGAAATTTTGAAGATCCTCCAAATTAGATTCAAATTTGATATTTAAAAAGATGATAAAGAAGGAAAAGATCTCTATATCTAGCTCGAGTGGATACTGGTAGAGGCCAGGCACTTGCGTGGCTAGATCCAGAACCTCAGGCAATCAATAGGATCATCACAGGATAATCTGATTACCCAATAAAAGGTATAAAATTAAATCAGATTTAATTTATTTTTATTTTATTTTATTAGATCTATAAAATTAAATCTAAAATGTCTCATATCTGAATTATAATTAAAAAGAAAATTTTTGAAATATCTCTCTTGATCCAGTCGTGATCTGAACGAACTTGACCCAAAAAATTAGAATTTTTTCTTCAACTGATATTAGAGCCAGGTTCTCATAAATTATTTAGATCTGATTTAAATTTATTTTTAATCTAATAATTAAGTGATTTAAGATGTCACATGAGATGTGATTAGATTTGAAATCAAAAAAATTAAAATTAAATAATTTAGATCTAAATTTTATAAGATGCATGACTAGTTGTAAAATAGAATTGTTCTATACATAGTCTTGCATGATCATAATTTAATTAGATTAAGTTATAATTTTAAATCTATTTATTTACTATTTTTTAATATTATAATTATCATAATAATATCTAAAAAATAAAAAATTAAATTATTTAATTTTTGGTTCATATGAGATTTGATGAATGCATGTTTAGACTAGTTGTAGAATAGTTCTACATAATTGTCTAGAATAGAATTTATTTTAATTTGATCAATTTAAATTTAATTTTTTAGATAAATTATGAGATAATTTAGATCTAGAAATATGTATGATATGATACATAAGATGTATGAAAAATATGTTTATAGTTAGATCAATTTTTATATATGAGATATGAAGGAAAATTCTGATTTTTTGGACCAGATTCGTTCAGATCTGATCAGATCAAGAGATATATTTCAATTTTTTTTTCTTTGATCTAGATCAGATCTAGGATATTTTAGATCTAATTTTTATTATTTTAATAATTAAAATAAAATTAGATAAATTAAATCAAATTTAATTTACCTTGAAGTGGGTAATCCTATTATCCGATGATGATCTTATGAGCAGCGGAAGGTTCTGGATCTAGCCACGCAAGTGCCTGATCTCTACTGATATCCATTCAGATTGGATCTAGAGATTCTTTTCTTTTCTATCACATCTCCAAAAATTAGATCTAGATCTAATCTGAAGGATCTTCAAAACTTCTTTTGAAGATCAGCAGTTGTCCTTTGCAGCAGCGCAGCCTTCTAGCTTTCAGTCGCCTTTCTCTCATCTGGATTGCACCAACCAAGGTCCAAAACACTTTTGGACGTGGAGAGGAGAGGGAGAAGGTGGGTTTGGCATGGAGGAAGAGGAGAGAGGCAGCCTTGGGGCGTGGGAATTTCAATTTTTCAATCTTAATTTGAGTTGGGCGCAGGGTCTTATTTATAGACTAGCATGATCCAACTCCTCTTCTTCCCAACCAATCACAACCCTTTGTGAAATCAGATCTAAATCTGATTGGTGGGAATAGAGTCCCTTGGATTCCTCCTTAGATGGTGCCTAAGACCAGTCAAAGTTGGTTCTTAGGAGAACTCTAATCGAAATCCAAAAAGGAGATGGAGTCCCTATCCAACAGGGACTCCTGGGCGCCTCCAGCTTGGGCACACGCCAAGGGTGGCGTGCGCCCTCCTCCTTGCCAGGTTCTGGCAGGGGGACAAGCCCCCACCAGCTCTCCAATAGGTGCATGACATGTGGACAAGAAGTCAAAGTATCAATGGTCAACATTTGACCAGTCAAAGGTCAACTTTTGACCAAAGTCAAAGGACGAGAAATGGCAGGTGACCAAAAATGGCAGGTAATGTCTTACAAAATAAGACAACCTTTTCTGACTTGGACAAGCTCCAGTCAGACAAAGTGAAGGCCTCTGATCGAGCACAAACTCCTTTGGCTCAGTCAGGACAACTATTTATGATAGTAAAAGAAGAACGTTAGGTTCAATCGAGTGCTAGCACGATTTTCTTGAACCTAATTGAATCTCATTCAGATCAATTGAACTGGATCAGTTCAATTGATGATCACCAGATTCAAACCCTTGTTTGTGTGACCCAGTTAGGTTCAGTTCTGTATGGTAATGGGATATGTCATGATCTCTATCATCGACATCATCGAAACTCCTTTCGATGGATCAGAACTCTTCTGATTCGAACAGCTAGAATGATCGATCATCTAAATCATTCTAATTGCTCCCAAAATCCACCAGTGACACCTAGCAGTATATGGTGGCAACCCATCAGAGCTGAATGCGAACCCTCTTGGTGCAGCTACCTGTGTGATTAAGTTCTTCTATCTTGAGCCCCGATCAGATTAGGGTTAAGGTGAACTCGTCAAACCCTAGTCTCTGTCATATGATGTAATCATTCGATTCAAGTCCAATGTGAAAATCTAAATAGAAACTCTTTCTATTATTTCACTCTGCCATGGCCATGGACTTCTGGACTTGATTCTCATGATCATCATAGGGCTGCTCCTCTACCACCGAGGTAGATAGATTCCATCTTGATGCAATCCAGTTCCTACAATGAACATGCTATAGCCAACATACACCTCAGGATTTCCATATGGCTAGGAGACCGAGTAATGGTGTAGTCAAACTATAACACCCTCAAGGTGAACTGTCGATGCATCTCAGGTCAAAGAACCAGACACACCTACTGCAGCATCGAGTCAGTCATTGACGAGAAGGTAGACTTCCTAATGACTACTCGAGGTGGTCACGCTCAGTGCCCTCATTCTCTAACGAGTACCTGTACTCTCGCTCCGGTGTCTCCACACCGTAGACTCAAGACTCATCTACTAAAGAGAAGTAATTATACACCAACCTTCCGGATCAATCACCATCCTCGTGATGATCCTATGGTCGAAAGCGTTTTATGAGTTAATAATGATTATTCATGTCTTAAATTTTCAACTCTTGAAAATCTGAATTATCATTATCATTAACTCAAAGGATGTATCACAGACACTAAATATACATATGTGATAGAAAATAATCCATTTTATTGATATTAGTCAAAATTATAATTTTGCCCCTAGAAGTGTATTACAAGTGTCAGTCAATTCTGGCTTCTAGGGCATATATATCTAACAAGATATATGATGTAGATCTAACTAGTTTTGTAGTCTTATATTTTTGATTAAGACGTTCTCCTTGGCCGTCCGATCATAGGAACAAAGTAGGATTTAAATGTCCTCTCATTCCATTCGATGGGATGTTCTTATGATGTGTAGGGGTGCTGCGCGTTCATCCTTAATAAAAAATTAAAAATTATTTTTTATAAAATTTTAGATCCTAAAATCCTAAGATTTTAATTACTTATTTTGTTTGTGAACCCTAAACTTAATTAAGAATTAAGATTATGAAACATATGTTAGGTCTAAAATTGAGAATTTAAAATCTAAGACATATTCATAAAATTGGGTTCGGACTTGGGTAGCTCAATTAGGTCTAAGCGGTTTATCAAACTTAATCAAGAGTTGGTTAGATGGGATCAACAGTGCTTAAATTGACCAACCTAATAGGATTAAGTCTGGGTCAAGATCGAGTCATGTGAGTGATCGATCAAGCTAAGACCTAATTAGGCTCAGTGGTTAGAGTCTGAATTGTAGGCTAACCCAATTGGTTCTGGCTCAACAATTTGGTATCTAAGGTAAGTTTGGCAGATACGACTGACTGATTTTTAATTGGGAGCTACTCGACTTGAATGTGTTCTTGTCGAGTTAATGGCATATCCCTTCCACCGATCTTACTTACTTGATCATATTTGTTGGCTCAGTCCTAATCTGAGGTAGTCAATAATCTGAGCTAACCCATGCCACTAAGTTAGTCATAATGGTTATGACTATGTCAAGTCTAGTTTAATGAGATCTAAATTAAATCTCTCTAAGAAAAGATTAAGTCTAAGGTCTTCCATCATTGTAGATGTGTGGGCCCTTTCCAAGGTTGATTATTCTCGACTGGTTATAGTGGTTCAGTTACACTGAGAAGATGCAATCATATCTATTAGGCATTAGATGCTACGAACTGAAGGATAGATTGAGCTCAATATTTTAGATATAGTGAGAGACTCAATTAAAAATCTAATCTGTGCAAATGGTAGCTCTGACTTAACTAAGGAATGGATCAATATTCTGGACATGATGAGATTCATGAATTAGAGATCAAGTGTAGGTGCATCATGATTAGAAAATCACTGAACAAGAGTTGTTCACTTATTGGCTAATCCATCACCAATAACTATTAGGTGAGGTGATGAGTCAGTTGGTGGGACTGCACCATCCACTAGAAATCATTAATCATGGAGATTTTTGCATCTTTATAGAGGGAGTGTAGGGATCCAAAAAAATAGTGAGAGCTAATTTATTTAAAAATAAAACTCCTAAATAAATTGATCAAGTCTTAATTATAATATCTAACTAGAAACTTTGACTCTCTACAGAAAAATGTTTGCGTCCAATCCACTAGCACGTATCCTGGACATCCATAGACTGACCAGATCCAATTATAAGAATTGGCTTCGAAACTTCAAAATCATTTTGGATTTTGAGAAGTTAACTCATGTATTGAACCAGGATCCTCCCATCTTACCAGCTCGTCTATCTGCTGAATAGAGAGCATCTCTTGAAAAGTGGACGGACGAAGATAACAAGGTTAGATACTACATATTGGGCTCCATGTCTGATGAGCTTCAGCACCAACATGATGATATCAAGATTGCTTATCAAATGTTGGCTCACCTACAAGAGATGTTTGATGAATAGAGTCGCGCAGCCAAGTATCAAGTCACTAAACAACTATTTAGGGCTAAAATGCATGATGGACAGTCAGTCCAAGATCATTATCTGATGATAATCAAAAACTTGGAAGAGCTTGAGAAGCTCGGAGTGAAGTTGGACCTGAATCTATAGAATCATATAATTCTACAATCCTTGACTGATGCATATGGGCAGTTCATTATGAACTATCATATGCATAAATTTTAAAATTTTCTGGCCAAACTTATGAACATGTTGGTTACTACTGAGTTTTCTATGAAAGGTTCTAAAGGCTCAGTGCTTGCTATAGAATGGACTTCTTCCAAGAGAAAGTCTTTTAGAAAGAAGAAAAAGTCTGTGAAAAAGTAGAAGATGGAAGGAAGAAAAAAGAAAAAGGCAAAGCTGAAGAAGAAGGCCACTAACAAAGGAAAGTATTTCCATGGCAACAATGACGGTCATTCCTAGCCATCCTGAAGAATAAGAAGGAGGGAGGTCCTTCTAGAGGTATGCTCGTTATTGAGTCTAATCTTACAGTTTCTTCTGCATCTAATTGGATGCTTGACTCTGGTTCTAGTGCTCATTTGTGCACTTCTATGCAGGATCTTGAGGATAGCAGGAGGCTAAGGGATGGTGAGATAATCCTACACATCGAAAATGGAGCAAGAGTTACTGTCATGGCTGTGGGAACATACCCTCTTTGACTACCATCTGGTTTAGATTTAGTATTAAAAGATTGTTATTATGTGCCTGCAGCAAGCAAAAATTTGATTTTTGTTTCATGCCTAGCACTAGAAGGCTATGTAATTAATTTTCTTAAGGACCATTATAATATTCTTTATGAAAAAAATAAAATTATAAATAATTTTCTTATTAACGATCTTTACTAGTTACATATTGATGTATCTATTTTTAATATCGAGCAAAATGTGAATGCCATGAAATGACCTAGGGATAGTCCAAACGTAGGTATCTATGGCACCTAAGACTAGATCATATAGCAGAAGATAGGGTTAACAAATTGGAGAAAAATTGGGCTATTGAGTTCGTTGACTTTCGAGTCATATCCAACTTGTGAATCTTGTCTTCAATGGCAAAATGACTAAAGCTTTCTTTTATAGGACATGGGGAAAGGGTCGCGGATCTTCTTGCCCTAGTACATACTGATGTGTATGGCCCATTTGATGTGCTGGTTAGAGGCAACTTTTCTACTTCATAATCTTTACCGATAATTTATATGTGTATCTTATGAGACACAAGTTCTGAAGCCTTTGAAAAATTCAAGAAATTCAGACATGAAGTAGAAAAGCAAACTAAAAAACCCATTAAGGTTCTTCGATCAGATCAAGGAGGAAAATACTTTGGTCAGAAATTTCTGAACTATCTCAAAAAAAATGGCATAGTCTCTCAATAGACTCCATCTGGAATACCTCAACTCAACGGAGTTTTAGAACGGAGAAATCGAATCCTATTAGATATGGTCCGATCTATGATGAGCTTCACAGACCTTTCTGATTTTCTTTGGGGATACTGTTTATTAACTGCAATATACTTACTGAATAGGATTTCTTCTAAAACCGTTCCTATCACACCGTATGAGATATGGCATGGTAAGAAATCAAGTCTGAGTCATCTCAGAATTTGAGATTGTCCAGCTCATGTCAAAAGATAACAAGCAGACAAGTTAAACTTTAGATCCTTTAGAGCTCGATTTATAGGATATCCTAAAGAGTCATTAGGATATTATTTCTACATTCCAGAAGATCACAATATGATTGTGAGTCGATATGCCATCTTTCTTAAAAAATAGTTTATTCAAGATAGCAGCATTGGAAAGTAGATCAAGCTCGATGAGAAAGTCTCATAAGAGCAACGAGCTAAGGACCAAATGAAATCAAATCAGGTTGTGACAATAAAATCATTATCTCCTCCACCTCATAGATTGGAAAGGGATTCCTGTCTCCCTGAGAGATACTTAGGTACTATTTTAGAGGAAATAGAAAAAATATTCCTCGTAGGTAATGGGGTTCATGGTGATGATCCCAAAACCTATAATGAGGCGATATTGAATATCGACTCCAAGAAATGGTTAGAGGTAATGAAGTCAAAAATTAACTCGATGCACTCAAATCAAGTCTGAACCTTAGTAGTGTTAGATATATGTGCCCTAGAAGCCAGAATTGACTGACACTTATAATATACTTCTAGGGGCAAAATTATAATTTTGATTATAATCAATAAAATAGATTATTTTCTATCACATATGTGTATTTAGTATCTATGATACATCCTTTGAGTTAATGATAATGATAATTCATATTTTCAAGAGTTGAAAATTTAAGACATGAATAATCATTATTAACTCATAAAATACTCCCGACCATAGGATCATCACGAGAATGGTGATTGATCTGAAAGATTGGTGTACAATCGCTTCTCTTTAGTAGATGAGTCTTGAGTCTACGGTGTGGAGACACCGGAGCGAGAGTACAGGTACTCGTTAGAGAATGAGGGCACTGAGCGTGACCACCTCGAGTAGTCATTAGGAAGTCTACCTTCTCGTCAATGACTGACTCGATGCTGTAGTGGTGTGTCTGGTTCTTTGACCTGAGGTGCATCAACAGTTCACCTTGAGGGTGTTATAGTTTGACTATACCTATAACTCGATCTTCTAGCCATTCGGAATCCTGAGGTGTATGTTGGCTATAGCATGTTCATTGTAGGAACTGGATTGCATCAAGATGGAATCTATCTACCTCGGTGGTAGAGGAGCAGCCCTATGATGATCATGAGAATCAAATAGATCTAATACTTTAGAACCTTGGCTCTGATATCTGTTGAAGGAAAATCCTGATTTTTTGGACCAGGTTCGTTCAGATTTGATCGGATCAAGAGATATATTTCAAAATTTATTTTTTTTGATCTAAATTAGATCTGAGATATTTCAAATCTAATTTATGTTATTCTAATAATCAAAATAAAATATAGATAAATTAAATCAGATTTAATTTATCTTGATATAGGGTAATCCTATTATCCATTGATGATCCTGTAAGCAGCGGAAGGTTCTAGATCTAGCCACGCAAGTGCCTGGCCTATACCGATATCCACTCAGACTATATCTGGAGATCTTCTTCTTCTCTATCACATCTCCAAAAATTAGATCTGAATCTGATTTGAAGGATCTTCAAAATAACTTTCAAAGATCAGCAGTTGTCCTTTGCAGCAGCGCAGCCTTCTAGCTTTCTATCGCCTTTCTCTCATTTAGACTGCACCAACTAAGATCCCAAACTTCTTTGGACATGGAGAGGAGAGGGTGAAGATGAACTTGGCATGGAGGAGGAAGAGAGAGGCAGCCTTGGGGCATGGGAATTGTCTTCTTTTCTTTTTTTTTTTGAGTTGGGCATAGGGTCTTATTTATAGACTATGCATGATCCAACTCCTCTTCTTCCCAACCAATCACAACTCTTTATGAAATTAGATCTAAATCTGATTGGTGGGAATAGAGTCCCTTGGATTCATCCTTAGATGGAGCCTAAGACCAGTCAAAGTTGGTTCTTAGGAGGAGTCTAATCGAAATCCAATAAGGAGATGGAGTCCCTATCCAATAGGGACTCCTGGGCGCCTCGATGGCGTGCGCCCTCCTCCTTGCCAGTTTCTGGTAGGGGGACAAGCCCCCACCAACTTTTCAATAGGTGCGTGACATGTGGACAGAAGTCAAAGTGTCAATGGTCAACTTTTGACCAAAGTCAAAGGACGAGAAATAGCAGGTGACCAAAAATGGCAGGTATTGTCTTACAAAATAAGATAACCCTTTTCTGACCTGGACAGGTTCCAGCTAGACCAAGTGAAGACCTCTGATCGAGTATAAATTCTTTTGGCTCAGTCAGGATAACTATTTATGATAGTAAAAAAAGAACGTTAGGTTCAATCGAGTGCTAGCACGATTTTCTTGAACCTAATTGAATCTCATTCAGATCAATTGAACTGGATCAGTTCAATTGATGATCACCAGATTCAAATCCTTATTTGTGTGATCCAGTTAGGTTCAGTTCTGTATGGTAATGGGATACATCATGATCTCTATTATCGACATCATTGAAACTCCTTTCAATAGATCAGAACTCTTCTGAGTCGAACAGCTAAAATGATCGATCATCTAAATCATTCTAATTGCTCCCAAAATCCACCAGTGACACCTAGCAGTATATGATGGCAATCCATCAGAACTAAATACGAACCTCTTGGTGCAGCTACTTGTGTGATTAAGTTCTTCTATCTTGAGCCCCAATCAAATTAGGGTTAAGGTGAACTTGTCAAACCCTAGTTTCTGTCATATGATGTAATCATTCGATTCAAGTCCGAAGTAAAAATCTAAATAAAAACTCTTTCTATTATTTCACTCTGCCATGGCATGGGCTTTGACTT
>QRFJ01000185.1:0-81661 GCA_006176705.1 Cocos nucifera
AAGAGATTCACATCTAATTTTTGGAGATGTGATAGAGAAGAGGATCTCCAGATCTAGTCTAAGTGGATATCGGTAAAGGCCAGGCACTTGCGTGGCTAGATCCAGAACCTTTCGCTGCTTACAGGATCATCAACGGATAATAGGATTACCCACTTTAAGGTAAATTTAATTTAATTTAATTTATCTAAATTTATTTTAATTACTAAAATAATAAGAATCAGGTCTAAAATATCTCAGATCTGATCTGGATCAAATTTTTTTTTTTTGAAATATATCTCTTGATCCAATCAGATCTGAACGAATCTGATCCAAAAAATTAGGATTTTCCTTCAGGAGATTTATAAGATACATCCGTGAAAGTGGATCTTTGTGGCACCAGGGTAACCACTGGTTGTGATTGCTACAAAAAATCTGGTTGAGTCCCCCAACCTAGATTGTAAGTGTTAAAGCATGAATTATTTTCTGGTTTGTAGGCACTTTGGGTTTGATCTTGATAATCTTGCTCATATATATACTCAAAAAATCAATGTGGGTACTCACTTGCATAATGGATGGGGCTCGAACATATTGCACAAAATTATTATGCTATGAAAGATTTTTATTGGCTTCTAGACGTTCTAATCTACTAGATAGCTCAGCATAAAAATCCATCTTTGATTGTTATTTATTTTCTTTTATCTTATGTTAAAGAATAAGAAAAGAGATGAGGAGAAAGAATTCTAAAGATAAGAGCCTAGAGGATCCTAGATCTAGAGATGATAGAGGAGAGTATTTTAATTAGGATTTGAATTGTAATGGCAAATAAGTTAGGCAAGCATGGACTCTCTATCCTAGGATTTACTTAAATCTAGATAGCTCTTAACTGTCAATGTCACCTTCAAGCCCTTCAGGTAAAGAATTAGCCATTCAACTGGCTAGGTAAATATAAGATTGGTGGGGGTCCTCCCATTGCTTTTCTTACACACCAATTGTCTTAGCCAGGTAAGTTAATGAAATTAATTAAGTAACTACTTTCCTTCGAGATGTAATTTTTAAACCACTTGCCTTAGACACTAGTTGAACTAACTAACCCTAACCCGATCCAACTCTTAGGGTTTCTTGTCCTAATGAGCATGATTATCCTTAGGAGCCAACATCTAATTGATTTTACGTTAAAGACTTAGGTCAATGCAAGATGAAAGGTGGTAGTTTGTGGACTAAGAAAGGATGATTAAATCTTCATCTTATCTTGTTTAATGGGTTATGCTCTTAAAATATATTATAAATATGTAATGCAAATAAAATAAGGTATCCAAACATGTTGATTTCTTTTAAGGTTTAAATAGTTTCTCTATATTAATTAAGTATTATGAGGTGTATTTGTTTTCTTGTTATATTAGGTTATTTAAAGCTAGAAAAATAAAAAATAGATTTTAATTAAATTAATTAGATTAATTATATTAGATTTTATCTAAACTAATTTAAAGAATCTAGCTAATTAGAAAATAAATTATACTAGGATCAAAAAGTAGCTAGGTATCCTAAAAAAATTAAGTCAACTTTTAAGATAATAATCTATTCTAAATTATAAATAGTAGTAAATTAATTATATAAAATAAAATAATTATTTAACTATGCAATTAAAGTAGACTAGCTAGAGAGCAATAAATAAACCATATATAAAAAGCAATATAAAGTAGAAATTTAAAGAAATAATAAATAATAGGTATTAAAGTAATTAAATTAAATTAATAGATTGTTGCCCAAAGATAGGAATCCAAGAGGATGGATGAATTAGATTCTTTTAAAATCTTAGCCAAATTAAAACTTTAAGTCAAATATGTACTCTATTTAAAATAACTTGAGTATTTATGATGAACATACAAAGTGTGGCAGTGGAATTAAAATAATGACATAATTTAAGTGAATAAAGTAAATAAGTAATGCAATAATGAAGAGCAAGATATTAAAGCACACTACAGATACAAGCAATTTATAGTGGTTTGGAGCAATTTGCTCCTATGTCCCCTCTCCAAGCTATCTTTTTGAGAATTGCACTATAATCCCTAGATTATTGTGTATTTGTTTTAACTCAGGATCATAAATAAACCCAGTTGATTTTGCCAGGCTCACCAACCACAATCCTACATCGATAGTTTTTTGGGTTCATTATCAATCCAGTTGATTTTCTAGGCTCATCAATCAAAATCTATGCAATGTCCAATTACGGGCCTGAACTGGCCTAATCCCCAAATTTCTTTCTTCCAAAGAAACTTGTAAAAAAATAAAAATACAAGATGAATAAAATTCAGTATAAAACAAAAATAAAAAAGAAAACTCTTTTTGAAGTGCGAAGAAGAGGTTGAATCTATGCTCTCTTAAGGCTTGAATACTCTTCTTTGAATGCCGAAGAGAATGCTTGAGAAGTTATGGAAGATATTTCTTGAAAGCTCTTTGAATTTGAAGCTCAAATCTCTCTCTCTCTCTCTCTCTCTCTCTCTCTCTCTCTCTTTTCTCTTTCTATTCAATATGGCTCCCTCAACTTTAAATGATTTCTTCTTTCAATCTACTTTCCTACTTTTTCTTTTGATTCTCTATCTTTAAATAGTCTTCACAATGGATGGAGAGAGAGTTTGGACCATTGAAGATTTTGAACTAGCCGTATGGAATGAAAAGGATCATTAAAAAAATACAGAAAACTAGCCGTTGCAGTCTGTCCCATCATTGAGGTCGATTCTTTTTCTACAGGGGTCGATACTTTTTGATCTAGGGTCGATACTTTATGATCTAGGATCAATACCTTGTGCTCAAGTATCAGCACTTGGACTATACTAAAAAATTTAGTTTCTATTTTCTATTTTTATGCAATAGAGGTCGACTCATGGGTCGATCCTTTTGTGAGGCTATACAAAAATAACGTGTCGAAGCATGTTAAGCTACCCATTTCAAAAAGAGAAGATCTAGGGGTCGTCCCTTTTCGTCCAAATATGATTTTCTTGCAATTTTGACTTTCAAAAATTATGAAATTGCCTCTAAAAGATCAGAATTTTTTTTACTTGCTCTTCAGGATTCTAAAATATATTTTCTTGATCTTCAATTTAATGAAATTATAACTTTGACCTTCTCTAAGCATCTTTATTAATTCAACTTTTAAAACTTTCTAAATTGCCTCCAAAGCTTCCAAAATGATTTTCTTTATAATGAGCCATCCAAACTTATGAAAACTTATTTCTTGAAGTGCTTTGGCTTGGTATGTTGAGAGGATTTTTTTTATGGAGAAATTCTTCAATGTGAACACCTAGAAAATCCAACATCCAACTTTGAAGCACATGATTAGTAATATTTTTACTTAATATTTTAGAATCATCAAAATCAATCAATGGATCAACATGAAAAATAATGTTGGAATCTGGCACTTTAAGATTCGATCTATAATAAGCCAAGAACGAGATTCAGGAGCCATGAGAAAGATCAGCCAACATATAGTTAGGCGGGTCCAAATATGCAGCCGAGCTGGCTTAGGGTGAGATTGAGCCAACTTGAGATGGATTCAAGCCACCTCTTTCAGGAAGGCAGAAAGCAATGCTTAGGCTAGATGCAGTCAAGCCGACCTAATTATGGATCGAGCCGGCTCAATGGACGTAAACAGCAGGGATGTGCCCAGTGCAGGCAAGCACACGTGGGCATGCATGTTGAAGCTTTTTCATGGAGTCTATGAAGCTGTTATGCTATCCAACAGTCAAGAGAACACGTAGGAGCTGATCGAATGGCTATTGGAATGATTAGGGCTCATAAGAAGGCCTAACGACCTAAGGAGTCAAGAGAGTCTTGGAAAAATCTCTCAGACGGCGTAAAGACAAGATAGAGAGCGCTGGAGTGCTGTAGTAGTGCCTCCTTGGAGGCATGGAGATTGAGAGAGGCTCGGTGGTGTAGTATTCGAGGAGGGTATCTCAACAGAGAGCGCCAGGAGTATCAAAAAAGTCTGGAGTGTCTTGAAATGATGGGGTTGCCTGGGGACAAAGGCTGGGGCTTGATATAGAGGATGAGAGGATCATAGAGTGTCCAAGGATGTTGAGGACCATAGACCGATAGATCTATGAAGGAGATTTTCTTAGAATTTCTATGAGAGCATTGTATGGATGAGTGCTTTTGAATTCAGAAAGAGGATTGATGAGTTAAGATTATATCTTCTCTGTTATTCTTTCTCGATAGTGAAGCATTGCATGTCCCATGGATGTAGACACTTAGGTCGAACCATGTATATGATTGTATTTATTTGTCTTCTTCTATCTTTTCATAGCAATAGGTGATGTCATATCTCCTATAGGTGATCTTAGGTGGGTGATCCATGTTCTATAGTTAATGGATCTATCCTAATAGTGGTTTCAGAGCCAGGAGGAGTTAGGTTGTTCCAAGGGTTGTTGCGGTGGTAATCAAGTTAGAAGTAGGGCACAAATAAGATGGATGCTCTCATGTATAAGAAGAAGCCAAATGGAGCTCAGTGTGAGGTGGAGCTCCAGATGGAGATGGATCAAGCATGTGACTCAGTTTATGATCGAGTGTCCTGGCTCGACTCCCTTGTTTCCTAATCCATGAGCAGTAGGTGGTAGCCCCAGGACATAAGGGTAGTATTATACAGGAAGCTCTTAGATTTGAGGTTGAGCTGAATATCGAATCGAGGTAGAGAATGTTTGAATCGGCACCTCAAGATTTGGTCCATAATAAGCCAAGAATGAGATTCAAGAGCTATAAGAAAGATCAACCAACATATAGTCGAACTGGCTTGGATATGCAGTCGAGCCAACTTGAGATGAGATTGAGCTGACTCGAGGCGAATTCGAGCCAACTCTTTCAGAAAGGTAGAAAGTAGTGCTCAGGATAGACACAGTCGAGCTGGCCCAACTGTGGATCGAGCTGGCTCGATGGAGGCAAACAACAGAGATGCACCCAGTGCAGGCAAGCACGTGCAGGCATGCATGTTGAAGCTTTTCTATAGGGTCTATGGAGCTGTTGTGCTATCCAACAATCAGGAGAGCACACGAGAGCTGATTGAATGGCTACTGAAATGATTAAGACTTATAAGAAGGCCTGACGATCTAAGAAGCCAAGAGAGTCTCAAGAAAATCTCTCAGACAGCGCAGAGGTAAGGTAGGGAGTACTGAAGTGCTATAGTAGTACCTTTCTAGAGGCACGAGGGCTGAAACAGGCTTGACGGTATAGCAGTCAAGAAGGATATCTCAGTAGAGAGCATCAGGAGCTTTAACAAAGCTTGGAGTGTCCTGAAATAGTGGGGTTGCCTAGGGACAAAGGTTGAGACTTGATGTAGAGGCTCAGAGGATCACAGAGTATCCAGGAATGTCGAGGACCATGGATCGATAGATCTATGAGGAGGATCTTCTTGAGATTTCTATGAGAGCATTGTATGGATGAGTGCTTCTAGATTCAAAGAGAGGGTTGATGAGTTGAGATTGTATCTTCTACGTTGTTCTTTCTCGATAGTGAAGTATTGCATGTCCCATGGATGTAGGTACTTAGGCCGAACCATGTATATGGTTGTGTTTGTTTGTCTTCTTCTATCTTTTTATAATAATAGATGGTGCCATATCTCCTATAGGTGATCTTGGATGGATGATCCATGTCTTGTAGTTGATGGATCTATACTAACAAATAAAAGATAAATTATTAATCAACAGAACAAAGTATGAAAGGCAAAAGTAAAAAAAAGTAATAAATAATAACCTAAAAATATAGGGCAGTAAAATAAATAAGTAACCAAAGCATAAAAGGTAATAAAGTAGTAAAATAACATAGTAAAATAAATAAGACAATAAAATAAAGTGTGCAATAAAATAAAGCAATAAAATAAATAAGATAATAAAGCATATAAAATAATGAAAATTAATATTTTTTTTAATTTTTTTAAATTTTTTAATTTTTTTATTGAAGTAATCATGCTACAATCCCTAACAATGGTGCCAAAAATTTGACTGCTTATCGTTAAGCATCAAATAAAAATTAAATCCAATTTTACTATTAAGTAGGATAGTTGGTGAGTTAGGTGTCGATTTTCTTAGAAATTGAAGATTGAGTTGCGTTCAATTTAATTTAAAAAATTAAAATTAAAATTAATCTTTAAAATAAAGATTTAAAGTAGTAAATTAAAGAGAACTAATTTTAAATTAAGCAAATTAAAAGAAAGCAACTACTTAATTAATTAGGATTTTAAAATTTATTAAAAGTATTCTAAAATTTTGAATCCATCTCTAACATGATTATGGTAATTTTTTTTAGTATAAAAATTTATTATTTTTAAGAATTTAGTTATAATTATAATCAATATTTTTTGAGTATGAACCGTATCTCTCGATCATGATCCATCTCAATAGAATCATAAGCTATTCAATACTTAAATTCTTAAAAATTAGTAACACAGCTTTTTATTGATTTTCTCTAATATAAATTATTAAATCTAGCATGAACTATATTTTTAGATTATAATCCATCTTCATAAATATAGTTTATTTAAATATTAATTAATAATAAATATGTTAACATTAGATCTTATGTATGGAGAATAAGAGTTAAGATTAGATAGGAGAACATTTTGTTCTTTGCATAAAAAAAATTATAAAAGATAAGAAAAATAAAAATATAATCCATACTCGAAGACTTCATCTACATTCCAGAATTTTGACTTTCAGTTGCTCATGATTTAGAATTTTTTGGCTCCTGGCATCTTTAGATCATCGAATAAATTTAAAAAAAAAAAGAAAAAAAAAAGAAAAAAAAAGAAGAAATAGAAAAGAGAGAGGCTTGGAGGCTCTATTTTCACCCTAAGAGGAATCTCTGTTCTGGTTTTGGCATATCAAGCCCTTAAATAGAGAAAAAAAGGAGCTTGTGAGTCTTTATTGGACTCAATTTGAAGTTTAACTCGAATTATTCAGGTCTATTGAAGTTCTGACTGTTGAATCTTGATCAAACACCTCAGATTTTATTAAAAATTAGCCGCAAACCCTTATATTATCGCCTAGATTGATTTTGGACCATCGGGTTGAAGCCAGGATGGTTTTCAGTTGTTGGATCGTGCACTGGAGGCTTGGATAATCCTATTCAAACTAGGAATCAATCTTAGCCATTGGATGCTGATTGAAAGCGATGAGGACCATTGGATCATGCTTCACTTTGTTGCTGGACTATCGTGGACCAAGCTCATCGAAGACTGCAGCTAATTAGGAATTGGCATGCTAGATAAAATCCCTAAAAATATCCCTATACGTCGTGATGGATTTGCTGTAGACCTCTTAGCGGTCTAGGTTCGCCACGTGTCGCGCATTGATTCACTATGCCTACTAAGCTGGATGGTCCATGCCTATTCTATGGATCGGCCAGTCGATCCACCGTGCACTGACCTTTTTTTTTCTTTTTCTTTTATTTTAAACTTTTGGGCTTCATAATTTTTTCATTTCAACTTCAATTTGAGTGAAATTTGTTCTGTTAGAACCCATAAATCAAGCTCTTCGCATTGATGGACTTCATTCCTACAAAATACTAATAAAAAAATTAATTTCTTAAAATAGTCTTTAATTATTATATAGTTTAATATT
This sequence comes from Cocos nucifera, assembly GCA_006176705.1. Taxonomy (NCBI): domain Eukaryota; kingdom Viridiplantae; phylum Streptophyta; class Magnoliopsida; order Arecales; family Arecaceae; genus Cocos; species Cocos nucifera. The sequence goes on from QRFJ01000185.1 coordinate 7,584, forward strand.
TTTATTTAGTAATTTATGATAATTATCAACTATTTGCCCGTAGCGATGATCTGATGATGGTCTGAGGTTCCGATGCTAGCCATGCATGCATCTGGCTTGTACCAGTATCCAGTCAGATTGGATCTAAAGGTCCTCTCCTTCTAGATCTGATCTCAAGTGATCAGATTTGGAATCAACCTGATGCACTTTTGATCTAATTTCTAATAGCAGCATGATCATCTCACGATGGGGATCTTTTAGACTCGATCTTTATGCCAACAGCCTTCAAGCTTTGAAGCTAAATTCGCCCAACACCTTAGATGAGGAGAAGAGAAAAGGGATCAGGGAATGAGGCATGGGAGATAGAGAAACTGGTAGGGCTTCACCATAGATTAATGCTATGATCAAACACTTTTGATCTAGGTCCTTTTATAGAACTATGCATAGCCTTGGAGTTCTAAAGCTTTAAGCAACTAGTTTGCTTAAAGCAGAAGGACTCTCTAGCCTTTCCATGCCAACATTAGATTTCTCTCTTATTTTGTCATACAAAATATAATGAGAAATGCTGCCAATAATGGATAAGATAGGAGGTTTGGTGTAGAGGTTCTATCTCTTAGAGTTTGAATGACTTCAAACACCTTTGACCCATTCAAACTCCAAAATAGATAACATCTCATGTTTATCCATCATGGGCGCATGCTAGGAGGGGCATGCACCCTTCTTTTCCATGTAAATCCCAACAGGTGTGCACGCCCCAAAAGAATTCCTAGGGATGCGTGCCAATCCTTTAATTCCTGCATGATCGGGTCAAACGATCCTTGTCCTAATTACATTCGATGATTTTAGGACAAACCCTGATTTGATTAAGACAACCCTTGTCCTATTCTCATCTCATGGGATTTAAGATAAGCCTTGATCAATCCAAGATAAGATCCAGTCACATCGAGACAAAACCATACAAGGTATCCGGGAGAGCCTTGTCCAAATTTTATCTCATGATTTAGGACAAGTCCTGATCTCATCAGGATAAGCCTTGTTAGATTAGGACAAGCCCTGTTCTCACCATGACAAGTCCTGTTCTGATTAGGACAAGCCCTGTTAGATTAGGACAAACCCATATAGAGCTTCTGGATGAGCCAAATCTAATTTGGCTCAATCGAGACAAACTAGAAAGATGATAGAAGGAGAATGTTAGACTCAATCGTATGCTAGTATGATTTTTTTGAACCTAATTGGATCTAATCCAAATCAATCAAACTGAGTTATTCTAATTGATGACATCCAGACCTAAATTCTTATTCGTATGATCTAGTTAGGTTCAATTTAGTATGGTAATGGAACATATCATGATCTTTATCCTCCACATCATCGAAAGAAACTTTCAATGGTTCAGAATTCTTATGGTTCATCCAATTAGAATGATCGATCATCAAGACCATTCTAATTGATCCCAAAATTCATCAGTGATACCTGGCAGTATGTGATGACAATCCATCAAAATCAAAAGTAAACCTCTCAATTTAGTTACCTGTGTGATTGGGTTCCTCTATTATGAGTTCCGACAGGATCAAGATCAAGGTGAATTCATTAGATCTAACACCCATCATATGAATAAATCATTTGATTCGAATCCGATGTGAAACCTTAATAGAAACTCTTTTCTATTATATTCACACTGCCATGGCCATAGATTTTAGGACTCGATCTCATGATCATTATAGGACTACTCTTCCTCTATCGAGATTGATAGATTTTATCTTGATGCGATCCAGTTCCTACAATAAACATGCTATAGCCAACATACATCTTAGAATTTCGAATGGCTAGGAGATCGAGTTATGATGTAGTCGAACTATAATACCCTCAAGATAAACAGTCGATGCACCTCACGTTAAAAAACCAAACACACACTACAATATCGAGCTAGTCATCGACGAGAAGGTAGACTCCCTTATAACTACTTGAGGTGGTCACGCTCAGTGCCCTTATTCTCAACAAGTACCATAGATTTAAAACTCATCTATCCAAAAAAAATGATCGTACATCGATCTTTTGGATCAATCACCATCCTCATAATGATCCTATGATCGAGAATAATTTATGAGTTAATTATGATAACACATGCCTTAAATTCTCAACTTTTAAGAATATATGTTATCATGCCCATTAACTCAATGGATATATCATAGATACTTTAATGCACAATGGGATAGAATAATTAATCTATTTATTAATTTTAAATTAAAATTATGAAAATGCTCTTAAAAAGTATTTTATAAGTGTCGGCTAATTTGACTTCTAGAGCACATATCTAATAAATTCTCATTTGATATAAAGCCAATTTGCTACAAATCTAAGTCTCATCTTCTCAAGATGGGTTTTGATCTTCTGCTGGCTTAAAGACTTCGTTAGTGGATCAACCACTTTGTCTATGGTATCGACTTTCTTAATCTGGATGTATCTCTTTTCGAGATAATCACGAATTTAGTGAAAACTGCTATCACTGTCTACTTGGAATTCTTCCAACTTACATCACCACCATTGCACATGAACAGACTTTTAGATGTCGACTTTTGATCATTTATGTCAGACATAAAATCTGTCTGTATATTTTGGATCTGGAGTTCTCCATGCTTAACCTCTTCAGCATCTTCTTTATGTACATTTTCTGTGAGAGACTCAGTATCCTCATCGGTCTATTCCTATAGACCCAAATTTCAAAAGAAGGATGTTTATCTAAGGTCTTTCATAAAAAACTCCTTAGATAACCATTCTTTGACCAAGGTCAACATGAAAATATCATTTTCAATCAAAGAAGGATGTCATCCACGTACAGTATAAGGAAGATAACAACACTCCTACTATCCTTCTTGAACACATAGGACTCCTCATTCTTGATAAAATGAATGATTTGATTACATCATTGAAATGAGAATTTCAGCTCTGAGATGCTTGCTTTAGTCCATAGATGAACTTTTGCAACTTACAAACTTTGTGATCACCATCACTGGATGTGAAATCAAGCGACTATTTCATATAGATATTTTTCTCAAGATATCCATTTAAAAATATCATTTTCATGTCCATCTACCAAATTTTATAATCTAAATAGGCTACTATTATAAGCAATATGCGGATGAATTTAAGTATGGCTATTGGTAAGAAGGTATCCTAATAGTCAATGCCTTCGCACTAAATATACCCTTTCGCTACTAACTTAGCTTTGAATATCTTCATATTTTTATCTGCACCAATTTCTCTTGAAGATCCATTTACACCCAATAGGTATTATACCTTCAGGTGGATCTACCATGGTGTAGACTTGGTTTGAGTGTATTGAGTCAATTTCTGACCTCATTGTCTTTAACCATTTCTCAGAGTTGATATCTAATATCATCTCATCATAGGTTTTGGAATCATCACCATGAACCCCATTTTTCATGAGGAATATTTTCTTCACGTCCTCTTGAATAGTACCTAAGTATCTCTCAAGAGGATGGAAAACTCTACTTGATTTATGAGGTGGAGAAGGTTGTGCATGGATTGGCTCAGACTAACTAGGTTCTATAGGTTCCTTGGCTCATTGCTCTTTTGAAGATTTTCTCCTCGAGCCTGATCTATTTTTTGATGCTACCATCTTGAATAAATTATTTTTCAAAAAAAATAATATGTTGACTCACAATCATATTGTGGTCTTTCGAAAGATAAAAATAATATCTTAAGAATTCTTTAGGATATCCTATAAATCGAGCTCTTAGAGATCTAGACTCTAACATGGGCCGAACAATCCAAATTCTAAGATGACTCAGATTTGGCTTCTCACCATGCCATATCTCATATAGTATGGTAGAAATGGTTTTAGATGGAATCCTATTTAATAGGTATATGACTATCATTAGACTATGTTCCTAAAGAAAATTAGGAAGTTTCATGAAGCTCACCATGGATCAGACCACATCTAATAGGATCCGATTTCTCCATTCTAAAATCCATTGAGTTAAGGCATTTCAGATGCAGTTCATTGTAAAATAATACCATTATCCTTGAGATAGTCCAAAAATTTTTGACTATGGTATTCACCTCCTCGATCTGATCGAAAAATCTTAATGGGCTTTTCAATTTACTTTTCTACTTTATGTCTGAATTTTTTGAACTCTTCAAAAGCTTTAGACTTGTATCATATCAGGTACACATACCCTACCGAGATAGATCATAAATAAAAATAATGAAATTGACAAAGTTACCTTGGGCCGGCAATCGAATGGGCCGCACACATCTATATGTACCAGGGCAAGTAGGTCGATGGTGAAGAAAAATCTTATTTCTGCCATAGGATCGATCTGATTTGATCTGATCTGTAGCATAATTTTTTACAAAAATTTCTATAAAAACTAATAAGATCAGAGAATTCTCGAATCTAATCCTAATAATCTAATATTAAAATAAAAATTAAAATTCAATTTAGGAACATCAGATGTTACCTTTAGGGTAAATCGCTTTTATCCTATCGATGATCAACAAAAGCCGGAGGTCTTGGATCAAGCCACGCACATGCCTGGCCTCTACCAGAGTCCACTCGGGCTAGATTTGAATGTGCTCTCCTTCTAGATCTGAGGCCAAAAATTTAGATTAGATCTGAATATTTAGAGACTTCAAAATGATCTTCTAAGGTTGCACCCAATCTCATGATGTATAGCACCTTGTCGCAATCTTTGCTTCAATTTCTTTCAATTTTTGACTGCTGAACCCGTGCCCAACTTGGTATGGGCGTGGAGAAGGAAGAGAGGATCAGAGGGAGGCATGGATAGGAGAGAGGGTGGTAGCCTTGGGGTGTGGGAAGTCAAGAACTCTCAAACCCTAGGGCATAGGGTCCCTAAAATAGAGTCTTGCACCAACCTAGAGTCCTGATTGATCAAGCAATCCAATTGCTTGATTAATCAAACACTCAATTAGATATCCCATGTTAAAACACTAGGTCTCTACCTAGTTTTGTCATCCAAAATTCTCCAAAATATGCTGCACAAATCAAATAAGGGAGGAAGGGTGGCGTGAGATTCTATCTTCAAGAATTTTTTCTCAACAAAACTCCTCCACACCTCCTTGAATTTGCGCGCACGCCATAGGGGGTAGGTCATGCCTGATGAAATCGAAAATAGCAGGTTGTGTCGGGAATTGGTAGGTGTTGTCTTATTTTTATCTAATGGATTAAGAAAATCTTTTTCTGATCTGGACAAGCTTCAGTCAAACCAAGACAAAGCCATACAGGATTTTCAGATAAGTCCAAATTAATTTGGCTCAGCCAAGATGAATTAGAAAGACTATAGAAAGAGAATGTTAGGCTCAATCATGTGCTAGCACGATTTTGTTGAACCTGATTGGATCAAATCTAAATCAATCGAACTGGATTAGCCCAATTGATTACATCCAGACTCAAATTCTTATTTGTATGATCCAGTTAGGTTCAGTTCCGTATGGTAATGAGATATGTTACAATCTCTATCATCGATGTCATCGAAACACCTTTTGATGGACCAAAACTTTTTTGATTCACCTAATTAGAATGATTGATCATCAAGATCATTCTAATTGCAGCCAAAATCTATTAGTGACACCTAGTAGTATATGATGGCAAACCATCAAAATCAAAAGTGAACCTCTCAGTGCAACTATTTGTGTGATTGGATTCTTCTATCTTAAGCCCCGATAGGATTAGAGTTAAGGTGAACTCATCAAACCCAACACCCTATCATATGAATAGATCATTCGATTCGAATCCAATTTGAAAGCCTAATAGAAAACTCTTTTCTATTATTTCACTCTATCATGGCCATGGGCTTAAGGACTCAATCTCATGATCATTATAGGACTACTCCTCATCTACCGAGGTAGATAAATCTCCTATTGATGCGATCCAATTTCTATAATGAACATGCTATAACCAATATATACCTCAGAATTCTGAATGACTAGAAGATCGAGTTATAGTATAGTCAAACTATAACACCCTCAAGATGAACTGTTGATGCACCTCAAGTCAAAGAATCAATCACACCACTGCAACATCGCGTCAGTCATCGATGAAAAGGTAGTCTCCCTTATGACTGCTCGAGATGGTCATGCTTAATGCTCTTATCCTCTAATGAGTATCTATACTCTCACTTCGGTGTCTCCACACCATAAATTCAAGACTCATCTATCCTAAGAAAATGATCGTATACTAATCTTTCGGATCGATCACCATCCTCATGATGATCCTACGATTGGAAGCAATTTATGAGCTAATTATGAAAACTCATATCTTAAATTTTTAACTCTTAAAAATATGAATTATTATTATCATTAACTCAAAGAATGTATCACAGACACTATGTACACAATGTGATAGAATAAAATAATCTTTTATTAATTTTTAAATTAAAATTATAAAATTATCCTTAGAAGTGTATTATAAGTATCAGCCAATCTGGCTTTTAGGGCACACATCTAATAAACTCTCACTTAATCTAAAGCGATTTGGCTATAAATCTAAATTTCATTTGCTCAAGATGGACTTCGATCTTCTACTATCTTAAAGACTTCGTCAGTGGATCTACCGTATTGTCTGTGGAGTCAACTCTCTTGACCCCGACGTATCCCTTCTTGAGATAATCATGGATAAGGTGGAATCACCACTCGATGTACTTGGATTTCTGGTGAGACCTGAGCTTCTTAGCTAGGGCTATGGAACCATTGTTGTTGCAGTACAAAGGGACAGCATCTGATGGCATCACTCTAAGCTCTACAGTAAACTTCTTCTACCAGAATGCCTTCTTCGCAGCTTCCGATACAGCGATATACTCAGCTTCCATGGTGGAGTCTATGATCATAATTTTCTTGAAACTCTTTCTACTAATTGCACTACCATTACATACAAATAGACTTTCAGATGTCGACTTTCGATCATCTATGTCAGACATAAAGTCAGAGTTTGTATACCCCTAGACCTAGAGTTCTCCATTATTAAAGATCATAAATATATTCTTAGTCCTTCTCAAGTACTTAAGGATACATTTAATAGAAGTTCAGTGCTCTTCACTTGGATTCGACTGATACCTGCTCATGATACTCATAGCATGGGCAATATCAGGGCATGTACATAGCATGGCATACATGAAGCTCCCTATTACCAAAGCATAAGGGATCTTGTTCATGCATTCAATCTCCTCAGGTGTGTTAGGGTATATTTTTTTGGAGAGATGAATGCCATGTTTGAAGGATACTAGACCCCTCTTAGAGTTTTCCATGCTAAACCTCTTTAGCACCTCCTCTATGTACATCTTCTGTGAAAGACCTAGCATCTTATTTGGTCTATCTTTATAGATCTTTTATAGAGACTCTTTTGATAACCACATTTTGACCATGGTCAACATGAGAATATCATTTTCAATTACAAAAATGTCATCCATGTATAGTACGAGAAAGACAATAGTGCTCCTATTGATCTTTTTGAATACACATTGCTCCCTCTCATTTTTGATAAAATCAAATAATTTGATCACATTATTAAAATAAGTATTCTAACTCCAAGATGTTTGCTTTAGTCTATATATGGACCTTTGTAGCTTGCAGATCTTATGATCTCCATCACTGGATATGAAATCGAATGACTATTCCATATAGATATCTTTCTCAAGATATCTATTTAGGAATGTCATTTTCACATCCATCTACCAAATTTCATAATCAAAATAGGCTACAATAGCAAGCAATGTATGGATGAATTTCAGCATGGCTACCGATGAAAAGGTATCCTGATAGTCAATACCTTTATGCTGACTATATCCTTTCGCTACTAGCTTAGTCTTGAATGTCTCCACATTTTTACCTACACATATTTTTCTCTTGTAGATTCATTTGCACCCAATAGGTACAATACCTTCAGATAAATCTATCAAGATCCAGACTTGGTTTGAGTGCATTGAGTCAATTTCTGACTTCATTGCCTCTAACCATTTCTCAAAATCGATATCTGATATCACCTTATCATAAGTGTTGGGATCATTATCATGAACCCCATTACTCATGAAGAATATTTTCTCAACATCCTCTGAAATAGTGCCAAGTATCTTTCAGGAGGACGAAAAATCCTAGTTGATTTTTGAGATGGAGGAGGTAGTGTATGGAGTGGCTCTAATTGATTGGGTTCCATAGGTTCTTTAGCTTGTTGCTCTTTAGAGACCTTCTCCTCGAGCCTAATCTACCTTTCAATGCCACCATCTTGAAAAAATATTTTTTAAGAAAAATAGCATGTCGACTCATAATCATATTATGGTCTTTTGAAAGGTAGAAATAATATCTTAATGACTCCTTAGAATATCCAATAAATCAAGCTCTAAAGGACCTAGACTCTAATTTATCCGTTTGCTATCTCTTGACATGAGCCGAACAATCCCAAATTCTGAGGTGACTCAGACTAGATATTTTATCATGTCATATCTCATACGGTGTGGTAGAAATGATTTTAGAGAAAATTCTATTCAGTAGATATATTATTATCATTAGACTATTCTTGAAAGAAAATCAAGGAGGTCGGTGAAGCTCATCATAGATCGAACCATATCCAATAGGGTTCGATTTTTTTATTCTGAAATTTTGTTGAGTTGAGACATTCCAAGTGGAGTCCATTATTAGACTATACCAATTTTTTTAAGATAGTCTAAGAATTCTTGATTAAGGTATTCTCCTCCTCGATCTGATTGAAGAATCTTAATAGGCTTTTCGATTTGCTTATTTACTTTGAGTCTGAATTTCTTAAACTTTTTAAAGACTCCAGACTTATGTCTCATTAAGTATACATACCCATACCATGATCGATCATCGATAAAGATAATGAAGTAGACATAATTGCCTCTGATTGGCACATCAAATGGGCCGCATACATCTGTATGTACCAGGGCAAGTAGGTATGTGGCCCTTTCCCTATATCCTACAAAAGAAAGTTTGATCATTTTATCTTAAAGACATGATTCATAAATCGAATATGACTCAAAAGTCAACAAACTCATAAGTCCACTTTTTTTTAATTTATTAATCCTATCTTTGGCTATATGACCTAGCCTAAGATGCCATAGATACCTATCATTTAGACTATCCCTAAATCGCTTAAATCCAACGGCATTCAAGTTTTACTCAAAATTTAACATAGATACACCAATATGCAATTGATAGAGATCATTAATTAAGAAAACACTTGCTATTTTATTTCTTTTAAAAAGAATAGTACAATGGTCCTTAAGAAAGCTAATTACATAACCTTCCTATGCTAAACAAGAAACAAAAATTAAATTCCTACTTACTACAAGCATAAAATAACAGTTCCTAAGTACTAAATCTAATCCTGATGATAGTCAAAGAGGATAGGTTCTCACGGCCATAGTAGCAACTCTTACTCCATTTTCGATGCAGGATCATCTCACCATCTCTCAGCCTCCTGTTGTCCTCAAGACCCTGCATAGATGTACACAAGTGAGCACTAGAACTAGAATCAAGCACCCAACTGGATGTAGAAAAAATTATTAGGTTAGATTTGATTATGAGCATACCTCCAGAAGGATCTGCCTCCTTCTTGTTCTTCAAGCTGGCCAGGTATAAAGGGCAATTCCACTTCTAATGGCCATCTGTGTTGCAATGAAAACTTTTTTCTTGTCAGCGGCCTTTTTCTTCGATTCTTCCTTCTTCTTTCCACCATCTACCTTCTGCTTCTTTGTGGATTTCTTCTTTTCAAAAGATTTTTTTTGTTCCATAACAAAAATTGAGCCTTTAGAACCTTTCATGGAAAGTTCAGTAGTAACTAGCATATTCATCAGTTCAGCCAAGGTACATTGCATTTTATGCATATGAAAGTTCATGATAAACTGACCATATGCATCCATCAAGGACTATAGGATCACATCAATCTGCAAGTCCCTATCTATGATAACACCAAGCTTCTAAAGCTCCTTAAGGTCCTTGATCATTGTTAAACAATAAACTTGGATGGACTGCCCATCATGCATCCGAGTTTTAAAAAGTCTCTGAGAGACTTGATACTTAGTTGCGTGACTCTGCTTACCAAACAATTCTTACAAATGAGCCAACATCTATCGAGTAGTCATGATATTTTTAGGTTGGCACTGTAGCTCATCAGACATAGCGCCAAGCATGTAGTACCTTGTCTTATCATCATCATCCATCCACTTCTCTAGAGAAGCTCTCTGATCAGTGGTTGGACGGGTTGGTAAAATGGGTGGATCCTGGTCTAATACATAAAATAGCTTATGGAAACCTAAAATGATTTTGTAGTTCCTAAGCCAGTCCTTAAAATTGAGTCCAGTCAATCTATGGATATCTAGAATTTTGGCTACGAGGTTGGACGTAAATATTTTTCTGCAGAGAGTTAAAGTTTCTAATTAGAATTTTATAATTAGACTTAACCAATTTATTTAGAAGTTTTATTTTTAAATAAATTAAGCTTCTACTATTTTTTTGGATTCCTACACTTCCTTGATAGAGATATGAAAATCTCCATGATTATAGATTTTTAGTAGGTGGTATGGTTCCACCGGCTAGTTCACCACCTCACCTAACAATTATTGGTGATGGGTCAGCCAATGAGTAGACAACTCTTGTCTAATAATTCTATAATCATGATGCACCAAAATCAGTTCTCTAGTTCATGAATCTCAGCATATCTAAAATATTGATCCAATTCTTAGTTAAGTTAAACCCACCATTTGTACGAATTGGATTTTTGATTGGATTCCTCACCATATTCGGAATATTGAGTCCAACCAATCATCCAACCCATAGCATCCAATGTCTAATAGACATAGTTGTCTTCCTAGTGCAATTAAACCACTGCAATCAGCCAAGAATAATCAACCCCAGGAAGGGTCCACACATCTACAATGGTGGAAGACCTATGACTTAATATTTTCTTAGAAATATTTAATTTAGATCTCTTAGATTTGACTTGACTTAGTCATAATAATTATAACTAACCTAGTGGCATGGGTTAACTCGAATCATTAGCCATCTCAAATCAAAACTGGATCGATCCAAATGGCCAGGTAAGTGAGACCAATGGAAGGATTATGCCATTAACTCGACAAGAATGTATTTAGGTCGAGTAGCTTTCAATTAAAAATCTATCGGTTGTATCTGTCAAACTTATCTTAGATACCAAATTATCGAATCAGAACTAATGGGATTAGCCTACAATTCAGACTTGAATCATAGAGTCAAATTAGGTCTTGACTTGATCGACCATATGTGGCTATGAGTCAATTTTGACCCAGACTTAATCCTATTGGGCTGGTCAATTCTAAGCACTCTTGATCCCACCTAACCAACTCTTGATTCAGTTTGATCAACTACTAGACCTAATTAAGCTATCCAAACCCGAACCCAAATTTATGAAGGTATCTTAGATCTAAAAATTCATAACTTTTAGATCTAATTGATTTTATAATCTTAATTCTTAATTAAGTTTGGGTTCATAAATAAAAAGATGCAAAAAATCTTAGGATTTTAGGATCTAGAATTTTGTAGAAAAGTAAGTTCTCGATTTCTAATTAAGGATAAACGTGCAGCATTCTTACATACTATAAGAGCACCCCATTGAATGAAAAGAGAGGGCCTTTAAACCTTTCTTACTCTTATGACCAAATGCCCAAGGAGAATGCCTTAATAAAAAATAAATAATTACACTACAAATTTACAAGATCTAAAACATATATCACATATAAAATTATAGATCTAACTATGCATGCTTTATATACATCTTATGTATCAATAATTAAATTAAATATGCATATTTTCATATTTGACATATCTCATATAAAATCTGAAAAATAAAATTTTAATGATCTCATTAAACAAAATTCTATTCTAGACAATGTACAGAATAATTCTATAACTAGTTTAGACATGCATCAATCATATCTTATATAAAAATTTTAAAATTTTAATTTTTTATTTTCAGATCTAATTATAACTCTTATAAAATCAGAAAATAGAAACAAAAAGGATCCAAAAAAAATCTAATTTTATCATATCAAAAGAAAAGTTATACTAGACTACACAGAATAATTCTATAATTAGTCTAGTCATGCATCTCATACATCTTTGATCTATAATAATAATTTTTTAAATTTTTATTTTAGATTTGATCATATCTGATGTGACATCTAAATTCACTAATATCAAATCATAAAATAAATAAAAATTAGATCTAAAATAGATCTAAAAAATTGCTAATCTGGCTCTGATACCAGTTAAAGAAAAATCTTATTTCTGCCACAGGATCGATTTGATCTAATCTGATCTGTAGCATAATTTTTTATAAAAATTTTTAAAAAAACTAATTAGATCAAAGAGTTCTCAGATTTGATTCTAATGATTTGATATTAAAATAAAAATAAAAATTTAATTTAGGAACATCAAATGTTACCTTTAGGATAAATCGCTTTTACCTTGTCGATGATCAATAGAAGTCGAAGGTCTTGGATCAAGCCATGCATGCACCTAGCCTCTACTAGAGTCCACTCAGGCTAGATCTTAACATGCTCTCCTTTTGGATTTGATCCTAAAAATTTGGATCAGATCTGAATATCTAAAGCCTTCAAAATGATCTTCTAAGGTTGCACCCGATCTCTTGATGTAGAACACCCTATCGCAATCTTTGCTTCAGCTTTTTTCAATTTTTGATTGCTGAACCTTCACCCAACATGGTATGAGCATGGAGAAGGAAGAGAGGATTAGAGAGAGGCATGGATAGGAGAGAGGGTGGCAGCCTTGGGGCATAGAAAATCATGAACTCTCAAATCCTAGGGCACAGGGTCTCTTAAATAGAGTCCTGCACCAACCTAGAGTCCTGATTGATCAAGCAATCTAATTGCTTGATTAATCAAACTCTCAATCAGATATACCACATTAAAACACCAAGTCTCTACTTGGTTATGTCACCCAATTCTCCAAAATATGCTGCACAAATCAGATAAGGGAGGAAGGGTGGCATGGGATTCTATCTTCAAGAGTTTGTCCTCAACAAAACTCCTCCACGCCTCCTTGAATTTGGGCGCATGCCATAGAGGGTAGGGCCCACTATTTTTCTCATGAAAAATCTCCTTTGGGATGTGTTCTCCAAATGAAAATAATAGGTGCATGCATCCTCCTTTCTTTCTTGTAAAGACTTGGTCAAACTATCAAGAAAATGGCAAGTCATGTCCTGATGAAATCAAAAATAGCAAGTTGTGTCCGAAATTGGCAAGTGTTGTCTTATTTCCATCTAATAGATTAAGATAATTCTTTTCTGATCTAAGCAAACTTCAATCAGATCAAGACAAAGCCATACAAGATTTTCAGATAAATCTAAATCAATTTAGCTCAGTCAAGATAAACCAGAAAGACTATAGAAGAAGAATATTAGGCTCAATCGTGTGCTAGCACGATTTTCTTGAATCTGATTGGATCAAATCCAAATCAATCAAATTAGGTTAGCCTAATTAATCACATTTAAATTTAAATCTTTGTTTTTATGATCTAGTTAGATTCAGCTCTGTATGATAATGGAATATATCACGATCTCTATCATCGACATCATCGAAATATCTTTCAATGGATCAGAACTCTTCTAGTTCATCCAATTAGAATGATTGATCATCAAGATCATTCTAATTGCTTCCAAAATCTATCAGTGATACTTAGCAGTATATGGTGGCAATCCATCAGAACCAAAAGTGAACCTCTCACTGTAGCTATTTGTGTGATTTGATTCTTCCATCTTGAGCCCTGACATGATTTAAGTTAAGATGAACTCGTCAAACCCAACACCCTATCATATGAATAGATTATTTGATTTGAGTCTGATGTGAAATCCTAATAGAAAAATCTTTTTTAATATTTTATTCTATCATGGCCATGGGCTTAAGGACTCGATCTCATGATCATCATAGGACTACTCATCTACCAAGGTAGATAGATCCCTTCTTGGTTCAATCTAATTTCTATAATAAACATGCTATAGTCAATATACATCTCAAAATTTTGAATGGTTAGAAGATCAAGTAATGGTATAGTTGTAAGCTCAGAAGTGGCATTCCCAAGTCTTAAAAATATAAGAAGATAGGTCATGAGAAGATGGGAGCGAGCCAGGAGAAGAATCAGTCTCAATAGTAAAATTTAGAAACTGGGCCGGCTCACTCTGAGACTGAGCCAGCTCAATTGAAAATTGGGTTGGCTCAGTCTAAGACTAGGTCGACTAAGTCTCAAAGAAAAATTTAGATAGAAGTAGCATTTTTGGGCTGTTGGTATGGTACACAACTAGGTTGGCTCAGTCTGGGACTGAGCAGACCAAGTCGCAGGTTAGCTGGCTCAGTTTTCATGGGTTATTATTTTGTGTACGTAGGTTGTTTGGGTTTGAAGAGTTTTTCTATGAGCTTGGGCTTAACCTTTTGTAGAGTATATATACTAAAAATAGATCAAGGTTGTAAGTGTGCTGAAATATACTGAATAAAAGTTATTTTCTTTTAAAAATCTCTTCTTCTTTTCTTCTCTATTTCTTGATTTATTTGATCGTGCTTCCATAGAAATCTCTGAGAAGTACTTTCTTATTACTTGGCTAATCATCAGTGGCCATGCCGATCTATATGGAAAGAGAGCATATTCCCAACATTTGATATCAGAGCTGTGTTGCGTGGAAGAAAGGAAGACACCTAGGGTTTACTACATTCAGGATCTGTTGCACCACGTTTTATCCTAAAAACTTTTAGTTTGCTTCATGGTTATCTCTAGATTGAGATGAAGGTTATTTACATGAAGAAATAGTGATACAAAAGTTTGAAAAGAGGATCTAGGGCTAGTTAGATCTTCTGTGAAGGATAGTTTCACTGGTGTGTGATAGTGAAAGATGTTAGGGATCTGTTCTTGACTTATTTGAAGTCATGAAATCAAATGGATACAAGATGAATTTTGAGAAGTTCGACGGTAAGAAAAACTTTATCCTATAGCAGCAAAGAGTAAAGGACTTGTTGGTTTAGCAGAGGATCTACAAGATCTTGACAAAAGAAAGATCGAAAAAGATCAGTGCTGAGGATTGGGAAGAGTTGGAGGAAATTGCTTTTAGCACAATTCAGATATGCTTGGTCGATCAAGTTTTGCCCGAGGTTTGCACAGAAACTATGATAAAGGAGCTCTGAAAGTGACTGGAGAATACATAAATGGGGAAGAACATGATGAACAAGCTATGGTTGAAGAAGTAGCTGTATAATCTGAGGATGTCCAAAGGTGGAGATCTTATTGCACATATCCAAAGGTTTAATCAGGTATGTTCTGAGGTGATGAGTTTGGATGTGAAGATCGATAAGGAGGATCGGGCATTGTTGCTATTATGTTCTCTCTCAGGTTCGTATGATGGTCTCATAACAACTTTAGTTTGTGGGAAGGAGACCCTAAACTATGAAGAGATTGTTGGTATGCTCAAATCAAATGAGCAAAGAGAGAAGATCTGCAAGGACGATCCTAAGTCTGAGATCTTGGCTGGAAACGAAAGATAAGAAAGATCAAAGGAGAAGACAAGAGGAAAATCAAAGGATAGGTCAAAGTCTCACGATCAGAGAAAGATAACATTGAAATATTATAAATGTCATCAGTCTGGACACCTGAGGAGAGATTGTATCCTTTTGAGATCAAAAAAAGAGAAGACCAGCAAGGAAGATGATACGGCTACTATGAGCAATGGAGAAGACCTGCTAGTTGTATCAGATGGATCCATAGAGTGTGATACCATGTGGATATTAGATTCAACAAGCTTGCACAACTACACTTCTAATCGGAAGTGGTTTGCTATCTACCAGAAGGTCAATGGTGGAAGTATCAGCCTTGGAGATGATCACCCATGCAAAGTACCTGAAATTGACTCTATCAGGGTAAGGATGTACGATGGGATCATTCGTACATTATTAAATATCAGGCATGTATCGAAGTTGAAAAAGAATTTGATTTCTTTGGGCTACTTGGAGGAGCAGGGTTATGCTTTTAGTAGTCAGACTGGGAGTGGATGTTTGAAAATTTTTAAGGAAGCTTTGGTGGTGATGAGAGGTAGAAGACAAAGCAACAATCTTTACAGAAAAGAAGACTCAGTGGTAAATGATAGTGTAGAGGTACTAGCAGTGTTACAGGAGCAGCAAATTTTATATCGACTATGGCACTATTGGATGGATCATATGAGTGACCGTGGGCTCATCGAACTAAGCAGAAGAGGTATGACCCCAGCCCTGAAGAAGGAAGGCACAGATCTTTATGAGCCGTATACCTTTGGCAAACAGCATAGGATGAAATTTGCCAGAAGTACCAAGTGCAGCAAGAGAGTGCTGGATTTAGTGCACTCGGATGTATGGGGACCAGCTTCTGTATCAGCTAGAGGTGGGGCAAAATACTTTATTACTTTCATTGATGATTTCTTAAGAAAGGTATGGGTTTATCTGATCAGAGAAAAATCAGAGGTGTTTGCATGATTTAGAGCCTGGAGAGCTGAAGTAAAGAAGGAATCAAGGAGATAGGTAAAGTGTCTGAGATCGGATAATGGAAGGAAGTATATTAGCCTAGAGTTCAGGAGGTACTGTGAGAAAAATGGCATCAAACGCCATTACACGGTGAGGATGACTCTCCAGCAGAATGATGTCATGGAGAGGATGAACCGAACATTGATTGAGAAGGCATGGAGTTTGAGACTGCAGACATCACTCCCAAAGTCTTTTTAGGATGATGCTCTATTTTTCTTATTTTCTTGTGAATAGGTCCCCTCATTATAAGCTAAATAGAGGCATTCTAGAGGAGGTCTAGAGTGAAAAGAAGGTGGAGCTTGACCATCTGAAAGTCTTCAGTTGCACAGCCTATGCACATGTGGAGGCAACCGAGAGGAGCAAATTGGTCCAAAATCTCAAAAGATGACATTCATAGGGTATCCATAAGGAGTCAAAGGGTACCTACTGTGGAACTCTCAAGCATAGAAGTCGGTGATCAGTAGGGATGTTATCTTTAATGAGAAGAGCATCTTGAGGAGGTCTGGGATAGATGAAACTAAAAAAATAAAGGTGAACAGCGGTGGTCAGTCAGAGAATGATGGCATGCAGGTTACATCCACTTATAGGAGTATTTCTGTTGAGGTAAAGCTGGGCAAAAAAGTATTATCTCAGATTGAAAATCAGCATGAAGGACCGACAGTTCAGATAGATGTACAGAAGCAACCACAGACATCAGGCAGAGATGTACCAGTAGGAGTGGCTTTGCATAAGCCCCAGCGTACTATAAGAAGATCGGTCAGATATGGCATTAATGAGGTTATCTTCTATGCACTCATCACTACTAATAGAGATTCAGAGAATTATGCAGAGGCCATGGAGAGTGAGGATCATGATTCATGGATGTAGGCCATGATGGAGGAGATAGAATCACTTAAGAAGAATCAGACATGATAGCTGGTGGACTTCCAGAGGATGGTCGACCTATTGGCTCAAAGTGGGTGACAAAGAAAGAAGCACCTTCAGAATAAGGTAGAATTAGATTCAAAGCAAGGCTGGTAGCAAAGGGATACTCACAAAGAAAAGAGATTGACTATACAAAATATTTTTTTTCTGTGGTGCGTCATACATCTATTCGAGTTTTGCTATCACTGGTGCCACAACATAATATGGAATTGGAACAGATGGACGTGAAGACGGCCTTTCTTTATAGAACTTTGGAGGAAAAAATCTACATGAAGTAGCCAGATAGTTTCATAGAGATGGAATAGGAAGAAAAGATGTGTTTACTCAGAAAATCTTTGTATGACTTGAAATAATCCCCTCGTCAGTGGTATCGAAGGTTTGATAGCTTTATCTTAAGTCTGAATTTTAGTAGATGTGAATATGATTGTTGTGTCTATGTCAAGGATGTAGATGAGGAGGATGTTCTATACCTATTATTGTATGTAGATGATATGCTCATAGTCAATAGAAGCATGGATGCTGTGAAAATGTTGAAAATGGCATTATTATCTGAATTTGAGATGAAAGATTTGGGTCCAATTGAGAAAATCCTTAGAATGGAGATTTACAGAGATAGGTGCAAAGGAGTGCTCCATTTGTCATAAGGAAAGTATGTCCAGAAGGTTCTAAAGAGGTTTGGGATGGAGAAGGCTAAACCTGTAGAGACGCCATTGTCGAGCCATATGTCTCTCTCCAAGTTATAATGCCTCCAGTTAGAAAAGAAGAGAGAGTACATGGAACGAGTTTCTTATGCAAATACTGTAGGCAGTGTGATGTACACTATAGTGTGCTGTAAATTAGATATAGCACATGCTGTGAGCACGATTAGTAGATATATGGCTAACCCTGGGAAGGAACACTAGAAAGCATTGAAATGGATATTGAGATATCTATATGGAACAAGGGATTATGGTTTGGTATTTGGTGGGCAGCCAGGAGGATTTGGAGAATAATCTATGAAGATGTGTGAAGGTTTAGGTCCTCTGAAAGAATTTGTTGATGTAAATTATGCTGGTGATCTTGATACAAGGAGGTCTACTACTGGATACCTCTTCTGCGTATATGGTGGACTGATGTCTTGAAGATCAATCATTCAGCCAATCATGGCCTTGTCTACCACAGAGATCGAATACATTAGGATAACGGAGGCTGCAAAGAAAGCCCTTTGGCTTAGAAGGCTGATTGATGAGTTAGGGGTGGAGCAGAGCAAGGTTACACTATTCAGTGATAGTCAGAGTGCTCTGTTGTGGGCATAGAATCCAGTCTATCATGCGCGCATAAAGCATATAGACGTAAGGTACCACAGAATTAGAGAGCTGGTGGAGGAAGGTGAAGTAGAACTGATGAAGGTCCATACTAAGAAGAATCCATTTGATGCACTCATGAAGGTACTCCATAGAGACAGCTTTCAGAGATGTATGGTATGGATGGGTCAGTTAAGAAAAGATGAGTTTACAAGGACTTGAAAGCACCAAAGTGAAGAATGTGAGCTCAGAAGTGGCTCTCCCAAGTCTTGAAAACATGAGAAGATAGATTATGGAAAGACGGGAGCAAGCCGGAAGAAGAATCAGTCTCAATAGTAAAGTTCAGAAACTAGATCAGCTCACTCTAAGACTGAGCCAGCTCAGTTGGAAATTGGGTTGGCTCAGTCCAGGACTGGGTCGGCTAGGTCTCAGAAAAAAATCTAGATAAAAGCAACATTTTTGGGCTATTGACATGGTACACAATTGGTTAGCTGGCTCAGTCTGAAACTGGGTCGGCTCAATTTTTATGGGTTATTATTTTGTGTACGTGGGTTGTTTGGATTTGAAAAATTTTTCTATGAGCTTGGGCTTGACCCTTTGTAAAGTATATATATACTAAAAATAGGTCAAGGTTGTAAGTGTGCTGAAATATACTGAATAAAAGCTCTTTTCTTTTGAAAATTTCTTCCTCTCTTCTTCTCGATTTCTTGATTTATTTGATCATGCTTTCATAGAAATCTCTGAGAAGTACTTTCTTGTTACTTGGCTAATCACCAGTGGCCATGCCGATCCATGTGGGAAGAGCGCATATTCTCAATAATAGTCAAACTATAATATCCTCAAGATGAACTGCCGATGCATCTCAAGTCAAAAAATTAGTCACACCACTATAGCATCGAGCCAGTCATCGATGAGAAGGTAGACTCCCTTATGATTGCTCAAGGTGGTCATGCTTAGTGCCCTCATTCTCTAATGAATACCTGTACTCTCACTTTGGTGTCTCCATATTATAGATTCAAGACTCATCTATCCTAAGAAAGCGATCATACAAGAATCTTCTGGATCAATCACCATCCTCGTGATGATCCTACGATCGAGAGTAGTTTATGAGCTAATGATGAAAATTCATATTTTAAATTTTCAACTCTTGAAAATATGAATTGTCATTATCATTAACTCAAAGAATGTATCACAGACACTGTATACAATGTGATAGAATAAAATAATTCTTTATTAATTTTTAAGTCAAAATTATAAAATTATCCTTAGAAGTATATTATAAGTATCGACCAATCTGGCTTTTAGGGTACACATCTAACATGTGGCCATTTTTTCATGTCCTACAAAGGGGCAGCTTTGTTATTTTGCCTCGAAGGCATGACTCACAAATTGAATATGACTCGAAAGTCAATAGATCCATTAGTTTAGATTTCTTCAATTTGTTAATCATGTCTTTAGCTATATGACCTAGCCTAAGGTGCCACAGAAATCTTTCATTTAAACTATCTCTAAGTTGTTTTGATCTTATGGCATTTACATTTTGCTCAACATTATACATAGAAATATCTATATATAACTGATAGTGACCATTAATTAAGAAACCACTTATAATTTTATTGCTTTCAGAAAGAATAGTATAGTAGTCCTTAAAGAAACTAATTACATTAGTTCTTATGTGCCAAGCATGAAGCAAAAATCAAATTCCTACTCTTAGCAAGTACATAATAGCAGTCTCTAAGACTAAGACATATTCAGATGATAATCGTAGAGGATAGGTTTTCATAGTCACAGTAGCCACTTTTGCTCTATTTTCGACATGCAGGATCATCTCATAATCCCTTAATCTTGTGCTATCCTCAAGATCCTGCATAGAAGTGCACAATGAGCATTAGAACCAGAGTCAAGCATCCAACTAGATGCAGAAGAAACTGTCAGGTTAGTCTCAATGACAAGCATACCTTTAGAAGGACATTTCTCCTTGTTCTTCAGGCTAGCCAGATACATAGGACAGTTTTGCTTCTAATGACCATCGAAGTTATAGTGAAAATACTTTTTCTTCTCCATAGCCTTGTTCTTCGGTTCGCCCTTCTTCTTCTTTTCTTGTATTTTCTACTTCTTTGCAGACTTCTTCTTACCAAAAGACTTTTTCTTGGTAGATGTTCGCTCCATAGATAGAATTGAGCTCTTTGAGCCTTTCATAGTCTGCTCAGCTGTAACCAGCATGTTCAATAATTCAGCCAAGGTGCACTAAAATTTATTCATATGAAAGTTCATGATGAACTGCCCATATGAATCAGTCAAGAACTATAGGGTCACATCAATCTGCTAGTCCTTGTCTATGATAACTCTGAGCTTCTCAAGCTCTTTCAGATCCTTGATAATCTCTAAGCAATGATCTTGGACCGACTGTCCATCATGCATCTGCACCTTAAAAAGTTTCCTTGAGGCTTGATAATATGCTGTGCGAATCTGTCCACAACAACTCTTGTAGATGAGCCAATATTTCACGTGCAGTTCTTGTCTTCATGTTGGTGCTACAAGTCATATAACATGGAGTCCAACATAGCACCTAACCTTATTATCATCATCTGATCACTTTTCATGAGATGCTCTCTGTTCAGCGGTCGAATAGGCTGGTAGGGTGCGAATCTCCTGATCTAAAATATAGGATAGCTTCTCAAAATCTAAAATAATTTTTAGGTTTTGGAGCCAATCCTTGTAATTAAATTCGGTCAGTCTTTGGATGTCTAGGATACAGACTAGAAGATTTGATGCAGACATTTTCCTATAGAGAGTCAAAATTTTTAGTTAGACTTATAATTTGACTTGATTAATTTATTTAAAAATTTTATTTTTAAATAAATTAAGCTCTCTAAATAAATTAATCTCTCACTATTTTCTCGAATCCCTATACTTTCTTGGTAGAGATGCAAAAATCTTCATGATCATAGACTTCTAGTGGGTGGTGCGATCCTATCGATTGGCTCACCACCTTACCTAATAATTATTGATGATGGGTCAGTTGATGGATGGACAACTTTTGTCCAATGATTTTTTAATCATGGTGCACCTAAACTTGATCTCTAATTAATGAAGCTTACCATGCCCAGAATATTGCTCCACTCCTTAGTTAAGTCAGACCCACCATTTGCACGAACTAGATTTCTGATTGGATCCCTCACCATATCCGAAATATTGAGCCCAATCCATCCTTCAATCTGTAGCATCTAATATCTAATAGAAGTGGTTGCATCTTTCCAGTGTAACTGAATCACTATATCCAATCAAGAATAATTAACCCGGAAAGGGCCCACACATCTATAATGATGGAAGATCTATGACTTAATATTTTCTTAGAAAGATTTGATTTAGGTCTCTTAGATATGACTTAACTTAGTCATAATAATTATGACTAACCTAATGGCATGGGTTAGCTCAAATTATTAGCCACCTCAAACCAAAACTAGATCGACCCAAATGGCCAGATATGAGAGACCGATGGAAGGGATATGCCATTAACTCAACCTGAACATATTCAGATCGAATAGCTTCCAATCAAAAACCAGTACTAAAGTTACCTTAGATACTAAATTATCAAATCATATTCAATTGGATTAGCCTACAATCCAAACTTGAACCATGGAGCCAAATTAGGTCTTAGCTTGATTGACCACATATAATTGTGAGTCGACTTTGATCTGGACTTAATCCTATTAGGTTGGTCAAATCTAAGCACTCTTGATCCTACCTAACCAACTCTTGATTTGATTTGATCAACTACTAGACCTAATTGAGCTACCCATACCCAAACCTTTATTTTATGAAAATATCTTAAATTTAAAAATTTAAAATTTTTAGATCTAATTGATTTCATAAAATTAATTTTTAATTAAGTCAGGGTTCATAAACAAAACATGCTTCAAAGATTCTAGGATTTTTGGATCTAGAATTTTGTAGAAAAATAAGTTTTGATTTTTGATTAAGGATGAACATGCAGCACCCCTACATGCCATAAGAGCATTCCATCGAATGGAAAGATAGGATCTTTAAATCCTTCTTACTTTTATGATCGAACGGCCAAGGAGAATGCCTTAATCAGAAATATGAAAACTACATTATAAAATAATTTAATCTAACACATATCTCATATATGATCAAAGATTTAAACTACGCATGCTTTGTACACATCTCATGTATCAATTTAAACATCTATATTATGCTTTCAGATCTGATTATATCACATATAATTTTTTAAAAATTAAATAAATATTTCATAAAAATTTAGATCTATATAATCATGACATAGAACTATAAATCTAGTCTAAACATGGTTGCCAATATCATATATATCAAAAATTTAAATTAGATCTTATGTTTTAGATCAAATTACATCTAATGTAACATCTGAAACTTAAATGATTAAATCCTAAAAATTAAATCAGATCTAATCTAAAACATATTTGAAACTATCATGATATAGAACTATAGATTTAGATTATAACATGCATGTATATATCAAATATATATTAATTTAAAACATGCAACTTTGATTTTAGATCTGATTACATCTCATGTAACATCTAAAAATCAAATAATCAGATCATAAAATAAAAATTTTAGATCTAATCTAATCATGATCTGGAACTGCAAACATAGCCATGATATCAGTTGAAGAAAAAATTAGTTTTTTTCCTACAGGATCGATCTGATCAGATCAGATTTGTTGCAAAATTTATAAACTTTTTCTACTCATCTAATTAGATTTGAGCATTCTCTAATTTGATTAGATTGATCTAAAATAAAAAAGTAAAAGTTAAATTGAATGTGTGATATCTTATATCACCTGATTGGGTGAACTATTCACCTGTAGTGATGATCTGATGATGGCCTGAGGTTCTGATGCTAGCCATGCACATGCATGGCCTCTACCAATATCCACTTAGATCAGATTTGAAGGTCTTCTCCTTCTAGATCTGATCTCAAGAGATCAGATATGGATTCAACTTGGTGCGCCTTCAATCTAATCTCTAGCAACAGCACGATCATCTCACGATGGAGATCTTCTAGACTCGGTCTTTGCACCAACAGCTTTCAAGCTTTGAAGCTGAATTTGCCCAACATCTTGGGCATCGAGAAGAGGAAAGGGATCAGGGAATGAGGCATGGGAGTTAGAGAAACTGGCAGGGCTTCACCGTAGATTAATGTTATGATCAAACACCTTTGATCTAGGTCCTTTTATAGACCTATGCACGGTCTTGGAGTCCTAGAGCTTTGAGCAACTAGTTTACTTAAAGCAGAAGGACTCCTTAGCCTTTCCATGCCAACATCAAATTTCTCACTTATTTTGTCATATAAAATATGATGAGAAATGCCACCAATAATGGATAAGATAGGAGGTTTGGCGCAGAGGTTCTATCTCTTAGAGTTTGAATGACTTCAAACACCTTTGACCCATTCAAACTCTAAAATAGATAACATCTCATGTTTATCCATCATGGGCGCATGCCAGGAGGGCACTGGCATGCACCCTTCTCTTCCACATAAATCCCAACAGGGGTGCATGCCCTAAGAGAATTCCCATGGGGCGCTCGCCAATCCTTTAATTCCTGCATGACCGGGTCAAACAATCCTTGCCCTAATTTCATCCGATGATTTTAGGACAAACCCGATTTGATTGAGACAACCCTTATCCTATTCTCATTTCATAAGATTTAAGACAAGCCTTGATCAGGCTAAGACAAGGTCCAGTCAAATCAAGACAAAATCATATGGGGTATTCGAGAGAGAGCCTTGTCAAATTTTATCTCATGATTTTAGGACAAGCCTTGTCAAATTAGGACAAGCCCTGTTCTCACCAGAAGAAGTCTTGTTCTGATCAGAACAAGCTCTGTTAGATTAAGACAAACCCATATAGTGCTTTTGGATGAACCAAATCTAATTTAGCTCAGTTGAGATGAATTAGAAAGATGATAGAAGGAGAATGTTAGGCTCAATCGTGTGCTAGCATAATTTTCTTGAACCTAATTAGATCTAATCTAAATCAATCAATCTAAGTTAGCCCAATTAATGACATTCAGATCCAAACCCTCATTTATGTAATCCAGTTAGATTCAGTTCTATATAATAATGGGACATGTCATGATCTCCATCATTGACATCATCAAAATATCTTTCGATGGATCAAAACTATTTTGATTCACCCAATTTGAATGGTTGATCATCAAGATCATTCTAATTGATCCCAAAATCCATCAGTGATACCTAGCAGTATGTGATAGCAATCCATCAGAATTGAAAGTAAACCTTTTAGTGTAATTACCTATGTGATTGGATTTCTCTATCATGAGCCTCAACATGATCAAGATCAAAGTGAACTCGTCAGATCTAACACTCCTCATATGAATAATGTTAGAAAATGTGTTTCAAAGTAAATCATCAGTCTATTGATGGTTGAGTTATATTATAATTATAATTAATTTATTAATTACTAAAATATATTTTTTGATATTTTTATCATAAGTTTTTATCTTCTAACGAACTTCATTACTGTGATGAAGTTCTTAGGACTATTTAGGTTCGATAAAGAGAGAATTTATCGATTAGTTCTTAAAACTATTCATGATCAAATGATAGGCTGTTAATTAGGATGACAACATCTATCGAGCATAGATCGCTGTATGCAACATAGGTTGATTGTTCTCTTAACCAAGGAGTGTAAAGACACTGAAATGGCAAATAGATGAGATGTAGGGGTACATCGTCACTGAATATGATCAATTTCAGAGCATTCTACTATCGAAAATATCTCTGATGGGATATAGATATAAGTATCCTTTAGACCTGAGATCACCTTAATGACTTATAAGCAACTCACTGTGCTTTGATATCGGACTAACTGAATTTCTAATTCAGTAATGAAAGACTTTTAGGCATAGTCAAGTACTTGCAAAGTTGATTTATGATCAAAATGAAATTCACCACTCCAATAGTTGGAGAAGAATGTATCACTGTATTTCAATATAGCAAAATCTTGACCAGGATAATCCATAAGATGGATTTGATCTTTTAAAATACAATGTGGATAACCTGATCAGAGTTGACAGCTAAACTTTGAGGTATCCTATGAGCATTTTGGTCAAGAAGATGAATTATATAGAAACTATATCCACATGGATTCTAAGGATATTATTCTACACATTCGACCTATCCGACCATCAGGTACCATTACTAGATAATTACTTGATTGATACATAAATTTATTTCTATGCTATCGACTTAGGATCGAACTAATGAGATCATACACATTAGAGTTCATGATCCGATCGGATGGTTGATCAATGATTAAAAATCATTCTAAGGTTAAATGATCAATAAGATTAACGATTAACCTAGTGCAAGTATTGCAGAAGGATTGATTAGCAATTCGATTGCTAATTGACTTAATTTGATTAATTCAGAAGATTAAGATTAAGTCTAATTGAATATAATATAATTAGATTTAGTTTGGACTTGATTGGATCAAGTTTAATTGGTTTATTGGATAAGTCAAATATAAGAAAGAACTAGTCCTAGTTCAACTAGAACTTGGGTCAACCTAATTTTTTAATTTGATTAAAAAATTAAATTAAAATTAAATTTAATTTAATCTAATTTAATGAAGTTTTTAATTAGTTTAGGATCTAATTTAATTAGGTTAAATTAATTTTGATTTGATTTGCTTTGAGAAACTATGTTTGACCAAGTCAGATATGGAATCTTTGAAGAAAAATCCTGATTTTCTAGACCAGGTTCGTTCAGATCTGATCGGATCAAGAGATATATTTCAAAAAAATTTTTCTTTAATCTAAATCAGATCTAAGATATTTCAGATCTAATTTTTATTACTCTAATAATTAAAATAAAACATAGATAAATTAAATCAAATTTAATTTATCTTGATGTAGGATAATCCTATTACCCGTTGATGATCCTATAAGCAGCGAAAGGTTCTGAATCTAACCACGCAAGTGCCTAGCCTCTACCAGTATCCACTCGGACTGGATCTGGAGATCCTCTTCTTCTCTATCATATTTTCATAAATTAGATCTGAATCTAATTTGGAGGATCTTCAAAACAGCTTTCGAAGATCAGCAGTTGTCCTTTGCAGCAGCGCAGCCTTTTAGCTTTCTGTCGCCTTTCTCTCACCTAGATTGCATCAACTGAGATCCCAAACTTCTTTGGGTGTGGAGAGGAGAGGGAGAAGATGAACTTGGCATGGAGAAGGAAGAGAGAGGTAGGCTTGGGGCGTAGAGAATTGTTCTTTTATTTGAGTTGGATGCAGGGTCTTATTTATAGACTATGCATGATCCAACTCCTCTTCATCCCAACCAATCACAACCCTTTGTGAAATCAGATTTAAATCTGATTGGTGGAAATAGAGTCCCTTGGATTCATCCTTAGATGGTGCTTGAGACCAGTCAAAGTTGGTTCTTAGGAGAAGTCTAATCAGAATCCAATAAGGAGATGGAGTTCCTGTCCAACAGGGACTCCTGGGCGCCTCAAGCTTGACAGTTTTTAACAGGAGGACAAGCCTCCACCAGCTCTCTAATAGGTGCGTGACACGTGGATAGAAGTCAAAGTATCAATGGTCAATATTTGACCAGTCAAAGGTCAACTTTTGACCAAAGTCAAAGGATGAGAAATGGCAGGTGACAAAAAATGGTAGGTATTATCTTATAAAATAAGACAACCCTTGTCCGACCTGGACAGGCTCCAGTCAGACCAAGTGAAGACCTCTGATCGAGCACAAACTTCTTTAGCTCAGTTAGGACAACTATTTGTGATAGTAAAAGAAAAATGTTAGGTTCAATCGAGTGCTAGTACGATTTTTTTGAACCTAATTGAATCTCATTCAGATCAATTGAACTGGATCAGTTCAATTGATGATCACCATATTCAAACCCTTATTTGTGTGACCCAGTTAGGTTCAATTCTATATGGTAATGGGATATGTCATGATCTCTATCATCGACATCATCAAAACTCCTTTCGATGGATCAAAACTCTTCTGATTCGAACAGCTAGAATGATCGATCATCTAAATCATTCTAATTGCTCCCAAAATCCACCAGTGATACCTAGCAGTATATGGTGGCAACCCATCAGAGCTGAATGTGAACCTCTTGGTGCAGCTACCTATATGATTAAGTTCTTCTATCTTGAGCCCCGATCAGATTAGGGTTAAGGTGAACTCGTCAAACCCTAGTTTCTATCATATGATGTAATCATTCGATTCAAGTCCAATGTGAAAATCTAAATAGAAACTCTTTCTATTATTTCACTCTGCCATGGCCATGGACTTCTGGACTTGATTCTCATGATCATCATAGGACTGCTCCTCTACCACCGAGGTAGATAGATTCCATCTTGATGCAATCCAGTTCCTACAATGAACATGCTATAGCCAACATACACCTCAGGGTTCCGAATGGCTAGGAGATAGAGTTATGGTGTAGTCAAACTATAACACCCTCAAGGTGAACTGCCGATGCACCTCAGGTCAAAGAACCAGACACACCACTGCAGCATCGAGTCAGTCATTGATGAGAAGGTAGACTTCCTAATGACTACTCGAGGTGGTCATGCTCAGTGCCCTCGTTCTCTAATGAGTATCTGTACTCTCGCTCCGGTGTCTCCACACCGTAGACTCAAGACTCATCTACTAAAGAGAAGCGATTGTACACTAACCTTCTGGATCAATCACCATCCTCGTGATGATCCTATGGTCGGAAGCATTTTATGAGTTAATAATGATTATTCATGTCTTAAATTTTCAACTCTTGAAAATATGAATTATCATTACCATTAACTCAAAGGATGTATCACAGACACTAAATACACATATGTGATAGAAAATAACCCATTTTATTGATTATAGTCAAAATTATAATTTTGCCCCTAG
This sequence comes from Cocos nucifera, assembly GCA_006176705.1. Lineage (NCBI taxonomy): Eukaryota > Viridiplantae > Streptophyta > Magnoliopsida > Arecales > Arecaceae > Cocos > Cocos nucifera. Next base: position 36,290 of record QRFJ01000185.1, read on the forward strand.
AAGTGTATTACAAGTGTCAGCCAATTCTGGCTTCTAGGGCACATATATCTAACAATCTTCCACTTATCCTAAATCCATTTGGCTACAAATCTAAGTCCCATCTTCTCAAGATGGGCTTCGATCTTTTGTTGTCCTAACAACTTTATAAGTGGGTCTGCTGCATTATCTACAAAATTGACTCTCTTGACCTTGATGTAACCCTCCTCGAGGTAATCACGGATAAGGTGGTATCGCCGCTTAATGTGCTTGAATTTCTGGTGAGACCTCGACTCCTTAGCAAGGGCTATGGCGCAATTATTGTCGCAGTACAAAGGAATGGCTTCTGATGGCATTACTTCGATTTCTACAGCAAACTTTTTGTATCAGAATGCTTTCTTTGCAGCCTCTGATGCAGTGATATATTCTGCTTCCATGGTGGAATCTGCTATCACGATTTGTTTGAAACTTTTTCAGCTGATAGCACCACCATTGCATACAAACAGGCTCCCAGATGTCGACTTTCGATCATCTACATCAGATATGAAATTCGAGTCTGTGTATCCCTGGACTTGAAGTTCTCTGTTACCAAAGACCAACATCATATCCTTAGTTCTTCTTAAGTACTTAAGGATACATTTCACAGAAGTTCAGTGTTCTTCATCTAGATTTGACTGATATCTGCTTGTGACACTCACAGCATGGGCTATATCAGGTCGTGTACATAGCATGGCATACATGAGGCTCCCTATTGCAGAAGCATAAGGGATCTTGCTCATGCGTTCTATTTCCTCAGGTGTGCTAGGGCACATCTTCTTGAAAAGATGAATACCATGTCTGAAGGGTATTAATCCCCTCTTAGAGTTTTCCATACTAAACCTCTTTAGTACTTCCTCTATGTACATCTTCTGTGAAAGTCCTAGCATCCTATTCAGTCTATCCCTATAGACCTTAATTCCTAGAATAAAGGATGCTTCACCTAGGTCTTTCATGAAGAATTTCTTGGACAACCATATTTTGACTGTCGTCAACATGGGAATATCATTCCCAATAAGGAGGATGTCATCCACGTACAATACGAGGAAGACAACAGTGCTCCCACTGATCTTTTTGAAGACACATGGTTTCTCTTCATTTTTGATGAAATCAAACATTTTGATCACATCATTGAAACGAGTGTTCCAGCTCCGAGATGCTTGCTTAAGTCCATATATGGACCTTTGCAGCTTGCAAACCTTGTGATCAGTATCACTGGATGTGAAATCTAGCGACTATTCCATATAGATATCTTCCTCAAGATATCCATTTAAGAACGTCATTTTCACATCCATTTGCCATATTTCATAATCAAAATAGGCTGCAACGGCAAGCAATGTGCGGATGGATTTTAGCATAGCCACTGGAAAAAAGGTATCCTGATAGTCAATGCCTTCGCATTGACTATAACCTTTTGCCACTAGTCTAGCCTTGAATGTCTCCACATTTTCATCTGCACCAATCTTTCTTTTGAAGATCCATTTACATCCAATAGGTACTATACCTTCTAGTGGATCTACCAAGGTCCAGACTTGGTTTGAGTGCATCGAGTCAATTTCTGACTGCATTGCCTCTAGCCATTTCTCGGAGTCGATATCTGATATCACCTCGTTGTAGGTTTTGGGATCATCACTATGAGCACCATTACCTACGAGGAATATTTCCTCTACTTTCTCTGAAATAATACCTAAGTATCTTTCAGGAGGATGGAAAACTCTTTCCAATCTACGAGGTGGAGGAGGTAGTGTTCTTATTGGCTCAACCTGATTTGGTTCCAATTGGTCCTTAGCTCGTTGTACTTATGAGACTTTCTCATCAAGCTTAATCTGCTTTCCAATGCCGCTATCTTGAATAAACTATTTTTCAAGAAAGATGGCATGTCGACTCACAATCACATTGTGGTCTTCTGGAATGTAGAAATAGTATCCTAATGACTCTTTAGGATATCCTATGAATCGAGCTCTGAAGGACCTAAACTCTAACTTGTCCGCTTATTGTCTTTTGACATGAGCCGAACAACCCCAAATTCTGAGATGACTCAGACTTGATTTCTTACCGTGCCATATCTCATACGGTATGGTAGAAATAGTTTTAAAGAGAATCCTATTCAGTAGATAAATTGAAGTTAATAATGAGTGTCCCCAAAGAAAATCAAAAAGATCTGTGAAGCTCATCATGGATTGGACCATATCCAATAGAGTCTGATTTCTCCATTCTGAAATCCCATTGAGTTGAGGTATTCCTAGTGGAGTCCATTTAGAGACTATGCCATTTTTCTTAAGATAGTCTAAGAATTTTCGGCTAAGGTATTCACCTCCTCGATCTGATCGAAGAATCTTAATGGATTTTTTAGTTTATTTTTCTACTTCATGTCTGAATTCTTTGAACTTTTCAAAAGCTTCAGACTTATGTCTCATAAGATACACATACCCATACCTAGATAGATCATCGGTAAAGATAATGAAGTAGACAAAATTGCCTCTAGCCGGGACATCAAATGGGCTGCACACATTAGTATGTACTAGGGCAAGGAGATCTGTGGCCCTTTCCCCATGTCCTACAAAAGGGAGTTTAGTCATTTTGCCTTGAAGACAAGATTCACAAGTTGGATATGACTCGAAAGTCAACGAACTCAATAGCCCATTTTTCTTCAATTTGTTGATCCTATCTTCTGCTATATGACCTAATCTTAGGTGCCATAGATACCTGTCATTTGGACTATCCCTAGGTCGTTTGGCATTCACATTTTGCTCGATAGTTAGAATAGGTACATCAATATGTAGCTGATAAAGATCGTTAATAAGGAAGCCATTTGCAATTTTATTTCTTTCATAAAGAATGTTACAATGGTCCTTAAAGAAGGTAATCACATAGCCTTCTAGTGCTAAGCATGAAACAAAAATCAAATTTCTGCTAGCTGCAGGCACATAATAACAGTCTTTCAAAACTAAGTCTAAATCATATGGTAATCAAAGAGGGTATGTTTCCACCGCCATTGCAGCAACTCTTGCTCCATTTTTAATGCGTAGGATCATGTCTCCATCCCTTAGCCTCCTACTATCCTCAAGACCCTGCATGGAAGTGCACAGATGAGCACTAGAACCAGAGTCAAGCACCCAACTGGATGTAGAAGAAATCGTAAGGTTAGACTCAATAACGAGCATACCTCCAGAAGGACCTTCCTTCTTGTTCTTCAGGGTGGCCAGGTAAGTAGGACAGTTCCGCTTCCAGTGGCCGTCACTGTTGTAATGAAAACACTTTTCTTTGACAGCGGCCTTCTTCTTCGGCTCTACCTTCTTCTTCTTTCCTCCTTCTACCTTCTGCTTTTTCGCAGACTTCTTTTTCTTTCCAGAAGACTTTCTTTTGAAAGAAGTCCATTCCATAGCAAGAACTGAGCCTTTAGAACCTTTCATAGAAAGCTCAGCGGTGACCAGCATGTTCATTAATTCGGCCAAGAAATTTTGAAGTTTATGCATGTGGTAATTCATGATGAATTGCCCATATGCATCAGTCAAGGATTGCAGAATAACATCATTCTGTAGATCCAAGTCTAACTTCACACCAAGCTTCTCAAGCTCTTCCAAGTCCTTGATCATCATCAGACAGTGATCTTGGACTGACTGCCCATCACGCATCTTAGCCTTAAAAAGTCATTTCATGACTTGATATTTGGCTGCGTGACTCTGTTCACCAAACATCTCCTGCAGGTGAGCCAACATTTGGTGAGCAGTCCCGATATCTTCATGTTGGCGCTGGAGCTCATCAGACATCGAGCCCAACATGTAATATCTGGCCTTATTATCTTCGTCTATCCATTTTTTCAGAGATGCTCTCTATTCAGCGGATGGACGGGCAAGTAAGGTGGGGGAGTCCTGGTCCAATACATGGATTAACTTTTTGAAATCCAAAATGATTTTGTAGTTCCTGAGCCAATATTTATAATTAGGTTCGATCAGTCTATGTGTGTCCAGGATATGTGCTAATGGATTGGATGCAGACATTTTTCTGTAGAGAGTTAAAGATTCTAATTAGATACTGCAATTATGACTTGACCAATTTGTCTAAAAATTTTATTTTTAAATAAATTAGCTCTCACTATTTTCTCGAATTCCTACACTTCCTCTGTAGAGATGCAAAAATCTTCACGATTAATGATTTCTAGTGGGTGGTGCGGTCTCACCAACTGACTCATCACCTCACCTAACAGTTATTGGTGATGGGTTAGCCAATGAGTGAACAACTCTTGTTCAATGATTCTCTAATCATGGTGCACCCAAACTTGGTCTCTAATTCATGAATCTCACCATATCCAAAATATTAATCCACTCCTTAGTTAAGTCAGACCCACCATTTGCATAGACTGGATTCCTAATTGAGTCTCTCACCGTATCCAGAATATTGAGCCCAACTCATCCTCCAGCCCATAGCATCCAATGCCTAATAGACATGGTTGCATCTTTTCGGTGCAACTGAGCCACTGTATCCAGTCGAGAACAATCAACCCCGAGAAGGGCCTGCACATCTACAATGGTGGAAGACCTCAGACTTAATCTTTTCTTAGGAAGAATTGATTCAGGTCTCATTAAACTAGACTTATCATAGTCATAACAATTATGACTAACCTAGTGGCATGGGTTAGCTCGAATTATTGACCACCTCAAATCAGAACTAAGTCAACAGATATGGCTAGGTAAGTAAGATCGGTGGAAGGAATATGCCATTAACTCATACAAGAATGCATTCAGATCGAGTAGCTCCTAATTAAAAATCAGTCGATCGTATCTGCCAAACTTACCTTAGACACCAAATTATTAAGTCAGAACCAATTGGGTTAGCCTACAATCCAGACTCTAACCTCTGAGCCTAATTAGGTCTTGCTTGATCGTGACTCGATCTTGACCCAGACTTAATCCTATTAGGCTGGTCAATTTAAGCATTGTTGATCCCATCTAACCAACTCTTGATTCGGTTTGATCAACCGCTTAGACCTAATTGAGCTACCCAAGCCCGAACCCAGTATTATGAATATGTCTTAGATCTGAAATTCTCAATTTTAGACCTAATTAATATTCCATAATCTTAATTCTTAATTAAGTAGGGTTCATAAACAAAATATGCACAATAAATCCTAGGGTTTCAGGATCTAGGATTTTGCAGAAAGTAAGTTTTGGATTTCTGATTAAGGACGAACGTGCAGCACCCCTACACGTCATAAGAACACCCCATCGGATGGGAGGAGAGGGCCTTTAAACCCTTCTTCATTCTTATGACTGGATGGCTAAGAGGAATGCCTTAATCAGGAACATATAATACTACAAAATAGTTTTAGATCTATATCATATATCTCATATACAAATTAGATCTAATCATGGCATATTTTGCATACATCTCATGTATCGAATCATGCATATTTTTAGATCTAAATTATCTCATAATAATCTAAAAAATTAGATTTAAATTGATCTTATCAAAATAAACTCTAATCTAGACAACTATGTAGAACTATTCTACAACTAGTCTAGACATGCATCAATCATATCTCATATGATGTTTAAAATTAAATAATTTTTATTTACTATTTTTTAGATATTATTATAATAATTATAATATCAAAAAATAGTAAATAAATAGATTTAAAATATGATTTAATCAAATTAAATTGTAAACATGCAAGACTATTCTATAGAACTATTCTATTTTAGAACTAGTCATGCATATTTTCTAATCTTAGATCCAAATCATTTAATTTTAATTTTTTCTAATTTCAAATCTAATCACATCTCATGTGACATCTAAAATCATTTATTTTTTTAATTAAAATAAATTTAAAATCATATCTAAATACTTTAGAATCTTGGCTCTGATACCAGTTGAAGGAAAATCTTGATTTTTCAGACTAGGTTCATTCATATCTAATCAGATCAAGAGATATATTTCAAAAACTTTTCTCTATGATTCAAATCAGATCTGAGATGTTCCAGATTTAATTTTTATTATTCTAATAATTAAAATAAAATATATATAAATTAAATTAAATTTAATTTACCTTGATGTAGGGTAATCCTATTACCCGTTGATGATCTTATAACCAATGAAAGATTCTGGATCTAGCCACGCAAGTACCTGGCCTCTATCGGTATCTACTCAGGCTGGATCTAGAGATTCTCTTCTTCTCTATCATATCTCCAAAAATTAGATTTGAATCTGATTTGGAGGATCTTCAAAATAACTTTTGAAGATCAGCAGTTGTCCTTTGTAGCAGTGCAGCCTTCTAGCTTTCTATCACCTTTCTCTCGCCTAGATTGCACCAACTGAGATCCCAAATTTTTTTGGGCATGGAGAGGAGAGGGAGAAGATGAACTTGGCATGGAGGAAGAAGAGAGAGGCAGCCTTAGGGTGTAGAGAATTGTTCTTTTATGAGTTGGGCGTAGGGTCTTATTTATAGACTATGCATGATCCAACTCCTCTTCATCCCAACCAATCACAACCCTTTGTGAAATCAGATCTAAATCTGATTGATGGAAATAGAGTTCCTTCGATTCATCCATAGATGGTGCCTAAGATCAGTCAAAGTTGATTCTTAGAAGGAGTCTAATCAGAATCCAATATGTAGATAGAGTCCCTATCCAACAGGAACTCCTGGGCACCTCAAGCTTGGGTGCACGCTAAGGGTAGCGTGCGCCCTCCTCCTTACCAATTTCTGGTAGGAGAACAAGCCCCCACCAGCTCTCCAATAGGTGCACGACACTTGGATAGAAGTCAAAGTATCAATGGTCAATATTTGACTAGTCAAAGGTCAACTTTTGACCAAAGTCAAAGGACGAGAAATGGCAGGTGACCAAAAATGGTAGGTATTATCTTACAAAATAAGACAACCCTTTTCTGACCTAGACAGACTCCAGTCAGACCAAGTGAAGGCCCTTGATCGAGCACAAACTCCTTTGGCTTAGTTAGGACAACTATTTATGATAGTAAAAGAAGAACGTTAGGTTCAATTGAGTGCTAACATGATTTCTTTGAACCTAATTGAATCTCATTCAGATCAATTGAACTGGATCAGTTCAATTGATGATCATCAGATTTATAGTGTAGTCAAACTATAACACCCTCATGGTAAACTACCGATGTACCTCAGATCAAAGAACCAGACACACCACTACAGCATCGAGTCAGTCATTGATGGGAAGGTAGACTTCCTAATGACTACTCGAGGTGGTCACGCTCAGTGCCCTCATTCTCTAACGAGTACCTATACTCTCACTCCGGTGTCTCCACACCATAGACTCAAGACTCATCTATTAAATAAAAGTGATTGTACACCAACCTTCTGAATCAATCACCATCCTCGTGATGATCCTATGGTCGAGAGCATTTTATGAGTTAATAATGATTATTCATGTCTTAAATTTTCAACTCTTGAAATATGAATTATCATTACCATTAACTCAAAGAATGTATCACAGATACTAAATACACATATATGATAGAAAATAACCCATTTTATTGATTATAGTCAAAATTATAATTTTGCCCCTAGAAGTGTATTACAAGTGTCAGCCAATTCTAGCTTCTAGAGTACATATATCTAACAATCCTAGTAAGACTAGGATCTATTTATCTTGTGCCACCTATATCCCACGCCCCCCATGCCCACTCTCTCTATTTTGTGCGACAAAAACCCCCTCTCCCTGGTCTTCACGCACGCACACTCCTCTCCTCTATTTCTGTTATGGCAACTAGTTGTGGACCTAGTCAAAGGAGGAAGTTTGAATTTGATTTGAGCTTTCCTTTGGATGGAGTTTTAGGAAAAATAAACTCCTCCCATGCATGCAGGCCTTCTCTCCCTATTTTCTCTCTTTTTATTCAATGGAAAAGAGGTAGTTTCGTATGACATTTATTGGTGGTCCATATGTTGCCCAAGGATGGCTAGCCAAGAGGGAGGGTGAATTGGGTTTCTAAAAAGATTGGCCAATTTAAACTCTAATACTAATATATGCTTCTAATTAAAAGAAACTTGAATGCTTATGATGAGTGAGCAATGTATAGCAACAAAATTTAAAGCAACTAGCTAATGCAAATAAAGCAAAGGCATAATCAGACACACAAGAATTTTATAGTGGTTCGGTGCAATCCCGCACCTACGTCCACTCTTCAAGCTCTCTTTGAGAATTTCACTATAATCCTAGATTACGATGCATTTATTTTAACCCAAGATCACAAACAAATCCAGTTAGTTTTGCTGGGTTCACCAACCATAATCCTATACCGATAGTTTTTTGGAATCACTATCAACCTAGTTGGTTTTATCCTAAGAGCCCCAACCACAACCTTACATCGATAGTTTTCTGGGTTCACTATCAATCCAGTTGGATTTATCCTAAGAGCACCAACCACAACCTTACATCGATAGTTTTCTGGGTTCACTATCAACCCAGTTGGTTTTAACCTAGGAGCACCAACCATAATCTTTACACCATCCAATTTTTGGCATGGACCAATCTACATCCCAAGTTTCTTTCCCCCAAAGAAACTTGTAAAAAAACAAAGATACATATAAAAATTCAGCATAAGAACAAAAAAATAAAAAAAAAACTCTTTTGAAGCTCGATGGAGAGGCTAAAAGATGGCTCTTGAAGCTTAGTATTCTCTTCTTTGAAGGCTGAGAGGAAGCTTGAATGAACGAGGATGATCATACTTTGAAGCTCTTTGAATTTGATGCACAAGATCCTCTCTTTTCTCTCTTTTTCTTTTGATATTCAATGAACCTCACTATTTTAATGATATCTACTTTCAATCCATTTAATCTTCTTTCCCAAATGTTTCTCTAGTCTTTTATGCTCTTTGTGATGGCTAGAGAAGAAGTTTTGGCCATTGGAAGGGCTGAAATAGTCGTTGGAATGAAAAACTAGCCGTTATAAAAAGTTGTGGAAACTAGTCATTACGATCACTAGATCGGCTCAGTTTTTGATTGGGTTGGCTCAGTTTATAGCTGGATCGGCTCAATCCCCTGATATTTGAAAAAATTAGCTTTTTATACTTTCTATCTTTTACTTCTACTGAGACTAGGTCGGCTCAGTCTCAGACTGGGTCGGCCTAATTTGCGTGCCAAGCATGCTAAGCAGCCCATTTCAAGAGAAGATAACCTAGGAGTCATCCCTTGGGTTGATCTTTTTGCTAAAATTTGATTTTCTTTCAATTTATGCATCCAAAAATTATGGGGCTGCTTCCAAAAGATCAGAAATCTTCTAAGCTTATTCTTGAGGCTTCCAAAATAGATTTTCTCCAACTTTATAAAATTATAATTTTATCCTTCTTCAAAGATGTTTATCAATTCAATTTTTTTGAAGCTCTTGACTTGGTGATTTTTGTGTGGATCTTTTCTTAGATTAATTTCTTCAATTTGAATACCTGAAAAGACCCACATACATTCTTAAAATATATGATTAGTATTATTTATACTCAATATTTTGAAATCATCAAAATCAATCAGTGAGTCAATAATTTTTCTCTTTTTGATAATGATAAAATTTTAAGTATATGCACAAAAATAAAATTAATGTGTTTCAACCAACTAGCTAGTATAAAACATGAAGTGAGAATATACACAAATATAAATACACACTTCATAAAAACTTTAAATAATATTTCATATAATTTATATACTCATATCAAAATAATATTTTAATTCAAATCAATGAGTATTAAGGTTCCAAGCAAGAAATTTATTGAGTTTCTTAAGTATTAATTCTTTAATAATATACTCAATATACCTCTCCCATTTTTTGACAACATCAGAAAGCTCATGGGAAAGAACAAAAAAAATCATCAAAATCAATATTAAGACATTAAATTGAGAGATGTATTAAATTTAGAAAGTCAAATCAAATTAATCATCTCTCCTTTTGAATGATTATTTTTTTTAAAAAAAAATTAGCTTGAATTTAAATATTAAAGACTCTCCACCCCCCCACCCCCCCTCTTCTTCTTTTTTTTTTAAATGAATATGACTTTTTAATCAGATTTTCAAAGATATACTTTTAATCTTTAAGAGGAATAGAGCTTTTCAAAAGATTTAACCATGAAATCAAGTATAATATGTACTTTAATATTCATTCTTTCCTCTCTTTTTTTAATGAAAATCCATCATTTAAATTAAAAAAAATATGTATCGAGCAAATCAATTATAGTATCAAAGCAAATGAGTCATACTTTTTCAAATTCAGCTCTTGAGTAGAAATTAAAATAATTTTATAAGAATTTCACAAGGCACATTAAAAATCTAGTTCATATTCATATTTATATTTCAAATTCAACTAAGCTCCAATCAGTTATCAAGAATAATCATGCAAATTAAAATATGAAACTAGCATATTAATGATACCACTTTAAGTCATTTTAAATTATTGAAGAATAATTTATTTGCCTAACACTAGTTTAAATTTATAGTACTTTAAATTTATAGTACTTTAAATCAAGTAAATCAAATTGAATAAACACATGAAAGCATAAATTGAAAAAACTATAAGGTATTTGATTTAAAATTTAAAATTAATATAATAAAGCTCAAAATAAGATAATTGATTGAGAATTTAAGATCATAAATTTACTAATATTTTTAATCAAATCAAATTAGAAAATATCTCTCCTCCTACTTTTCATACTAATAGTGTTAGATATATATATGCCCTAGAAGCCAGAATTGGCTGACACTTGTAATACACTTCTAGGGGCAAAATTATAATTTTGACTAATATCAATAAAATGGATTTTTTTCTATCACATATGTGTATTTAGTGTCTATGATACATCCTTTGAGTTAATGATAATGATAATTCATATTTTCAAGAGTTGAAAATTTAAGACATGAATAATCATTATTAACTCATAAAATGCTTCGACCATAGGATCATCACGAGGATGATGATTGATTTAGAAGATTGGTGTACAATCACTTCTCTTTAGTAGATGAGTATTGAGTCTATGGTGTGGAGACACCAAAGTGAGAGTACAGATACTCGTTAGAGAACGAGGGCACTGAGCGTGACCACCTCGAGTAGTCATTAGGAAGTCTACCTTCTCATCGATAACTGACTCGATGCTGTAGTGGTGTGTCTGGTTCTTTGACTTGAGGTACATCGATAGTTCATCTTGAGGGTATTATAGTTTGACTATACTATTACTCGGTCTCCTAGCCATATGGAACCCTGAGGTGCATGTTGGCTATAGCATGTTCATTGTAGGAACTGGATAGCATTAAGATGGAATCTATCTACCTCGGTGGTAGAGGAGCAGCCCTATGATGATCATGAGAATCAAGTCCAGAAGTCCATGGCCATGGCAGAGTGAAATAATAGAAAGAGTTTCTATTTAGGTTTTCACATTGGACTTGAAATCGAATGATTACATTATATGATAGAGATTAGGGTTTGACGAGTTCACCTTAACCCTAATCTGATCGGGGCTCAAGATAGAAGAACTTAATTACACAAGTAGCTGCACCAAGAGGTTCGCATTCAGCTCTGATGGGTTGCCATCATATACTACTAGGTGTCACTGGTGGATTTTGGAAGCAATTAGAATGATTTAGATGATCGATCATTCTAGCTGTTTGAATCAGAAGAGTTTTGATCCATCGAAAGGAGTTTCGATGATGTCGATGATACAGATCATGACATATCCCATTACCATACAGAATTAAACCTAACTGGATCATACAAACAAGGGTTTGAATCTGATGATCATCAATTGAACTGATCTAGTTCAATTGATCTGAACGAGATTCAATTAGGTTCAAGGAAATTGTGCTAGCACTCGATTGAACCTAATGTTCTTCTTTTGCTATCACAAATAAGTTGTCCTAACTGAGTCAAAAGAGTTTGTGCTCAATAGAGGCCTTCATATGATCTGATTGGAGGTTGTCCAAGTTAGAAAAGGTTGTCTTATTTTGTAAGACATTACCTACCATTTTTGTTCACCTGTCATTTCTCATTCTTTGACTTTGATCAAAAGTCTACCTTTGACTGGTCAAATGTTGACCATTGACATTTTGACTTCTATCCAAGTGTCACACACCTATTGGAGAGCTGGTGGGGGCCTATCCTCCTACCAGAACCTAGCAAGGAAGAGGGCGCACGCCATCCTTGGCGTGTGCCCAAGCTGGAGGCGCCCAGGAGTCCCTGTTGGACAGGGACTCCATCTCCTTTTTGGATTCTGATTAGAGTTCTTCTAAGAACCAACTTTGACTGATCTTAGGCACCCTCTAAGGAGGAATCCAGGGGACTCTATTTCCACCAATCAAATTTAGATCTGATTTCACAAAGAGTTATGATTGGTTGGGAAAAAGAGAAGTTGGATCACAGACAGTCTATAAATAAGACCCTACGCCCAACTCAGATTGTATGATTGTATGATTGGAGAATTGAAATCCCACGCCCCAAGGCTATCTCTCCCCTCTTCCTCCATGCCAAACCCACCTTCTTCCTCTCCTCTCCATGTCTAAAGTGTTTGGATTCTTGGTTGGTGCGATCCAGATCAAAGAAAGATGACTGAAAGCTAGAAGGCTGCACTACTGCATAGGACAACTGCTGATCTTTGAAAAGAGTTTTGAAGATCCTCCGGATCAGATCCGGATCTAATTTTTGGAGATGTGATAGAGAAAAAGAGGATCTCTAGATCCAACCTAAGTGAATATCGATAGAGGCCAGGCATTTACGTAGCTTGATCCAAAACCTTCCACTGCTTACAGGATCATCAATGGGTAATAGGATTACCCACTTCAAGATAAATTAAATCTAATTTTATTTATCTAATTTTATTTTAATTTTTAAAATAATAATAATCAGATCTAAAATATCTTAGATCTGATCTGGATCAAAGAAAAAAAAAATTGAAATATATCTCTTCATCTGATCAGATCTGAACGAACCTGGTCCGAAAAATCAGGTTTTTCTTTCAAATAGCTGGATTGATTTATTTTTCAACTTTCTCTTCCTCTTTATTTTAAAATAACCATATTTTAAATTTTAGATTATCAAATTGATATATATATATTCATTCTTTAGCATTATCTCTCACTTTTTTTTAAAAAAAATTGCATGCATAAGCTTTACAATTTTTGTTACTCCTTTTCTTTCAAGTTAAGCATATTTAATTGATACCATATTAATCTTTAATTAATATAAATTTATCTTTTAAGCTTAGATTTTTAAATTTTATTGATACCAAGTTAGTAATCATTTTATCTTTGGTGTTCTCTCCTCTTACTTTTGCAAACAAAGTTATTTTTAAATTAAATAAAATTTTAAGAGAACAAGCTTCAATTGAGTGAATTAAGTATTAAATTATGTATTTAATTTAAATAAACATAGCATTCACTCATGTAGAAACTATTTTTTTTTTAATTTTACTTTTTATTTGCTTCAAAAGATGTTTATAATGATAACAATCCATTAAAATCCAAAAGTATGCCATGTAGATATACTTCTCAATTTTAATTAATAAGAACTTTAGGCTTCAAAAATTTGAATAACATAATCTTAAAAATACTTCTCTTCACTTTGATATTAAAGTAAATCATTCAAAAAGGTATCACAAGAATTTATCTCAAATATTATAATAGCAAGAATATAGGCAAGAAAATTCATATTTGAGACAAAGCAACTATTCTTTTGCCAAAAGATAAATCAATAAAATATAAAGCATATTATAAGTTGTCTAATCCCAAATGAATATATCATTCATAGATTTATTTAATTTTTTAAAAAATATCTCTTTCTCTTCTTAAGTAGTATCAATCAATTTAAAGTATAAATATATCAATCTTATAATTTGTCTCAAGATATAATATCAAGAATATATTCATGCAAACCAGATTATATGCAAGGATATTTTTTTTTTTTGTTAAAGATAAAGCAATAGAATACAAGATGATAATGACCTATTTGATATCAATCATTGAAGTTTTTGATTGAAAAGGATGAATCAATTTAAATTCAGATCAAATTATCTTGATAAGTTAATTTGAATTGATATCAATAAATTATCCAAAATAAATCATAGAGAGATATTTTATTTAAAATATTCTTCTATTTTGCTAAAAAAAATTATAATAAAGTTCAAGACAAGAATGAGACTATTGATATCAAGTGTGAGAAATTTCTTAAGAAAAATCTTCTAGATACCAAAAATATCTTCTTTTATTTTAATAACTTTGAAAATAAAATCAAATAACAACTTGATCTGAAATTCAAACCATTTTGAGAATTTTAAATTGTGATAAATCATTTTGAATTAATATCAACAAATCATCCAAGGTAAATTATAAACAGATCTTCTATTATTCTTTGAAAGATCATTTCATTCCTTTTTTTTTATGAAATATCAGGCAATTAAGTTTAGAAAAGATATGAACTTTTTGGATTTATCTCAAATGATGTAACATCAAGAATATAGCTTTGCAAAATTAGATTTGAGATAAAGATATTCTTTTATTTTTGCTAAAAGATAAAGCATTGAAGTGTAAGACAATGATGTGCTGTTTGATAGAAATTATGAAAGTTTTGATAGTTAAGTATTATATTTATCAATGAGTTTCAAAATTATAAGAATGTATCAAAATTAATTTGTTTAGAGTAAGAATATGTCTCAAACTTCTTTTCACTCCAAATAGTTTTCAAAAATGATTTGATAATCAAATCAAAAGCATATAGATCAAATGAAATCATCATATTAAGGCTCAAAATAAGGTAATTAGAATTTTCAATCAAAGCTAGATAATATCACTCCCCTTATTTTTCAAATCAAGCATATTAAACATGAATTTAACTATTAAATTTAGATTTTTTAAATTTGAAAGATATTTTTAATTTTAAAGTTATTTTAAAATAATTGATCATTTCTTCTTTAATAATTTCTCCACCTGTGTTTTATAGTCAATGCCATAAATTGAGTTATTTTGAAATTTTTTTTTAAGGTTGTCAACAATTGACCATGATATGTATATAAGTAAATATAACAAATGATCAAATTAATTGAAGGTAGAAATAAAATTGATACTGAACATAAGAGTTTGATATTCATTGATTTCATAAAGGATGTTTTCAAAAGAATGTCTACAAGAATGACAAACATTAAGATGATCAAAATATATGACATCTATAACTTACAAAAATGGATTACTAGGGAGTACTAAAGTTCTAAGAAAATAAATTCTAGCTTCCTAAGAAGAGTAGATCGGTATATCTTTAAGAAGAAAGTTCAAGTTGACTAGATAGAGAGGGTAGCCTAGTATCTCTAAATAATTGACCTTAGTCATGCATATACTCCCTTGCTAAAGTAATAGCTTGAATCAATCACATTGACTCATTTCTGGCCAATGATTGTGCCTCCATCAGATCTCATCTTATTTGTTGTGTCTGTGAAGTAAACTTTTAATTTTTTTTGCATAAACAAAAAGAATGATTCTGATGAAATTTCTATCGATAAATGCATTTTCTCATCCAATATACCAAATAATCAATCTGAGCTCTCTGAATGATTGATCTATAGAGGTAGAGCTACTTTTATTTAAACTACTAGATCCTTAATCCTGACATCTATTATAGCTTGAGTGTAGGTATACAAAGTGGAATCTTCTGAAGAATATGATGCACGACTAATATGAAGAAGATCCTATTGGTCATAGTAGTTTCCATTTCTACACTCAGCTGGCTGGCATTGATATCCTTAATGCTTTTGACATTATCTCAAACTAACATAATGTTTAAATATATCACTACTTGAGACAATCTAAGGTACTCCTAGCATGCATCCAATATTATCAACATTCATCTCAAGCATCCCTTTTACTTTGAAAATTAGACCTTCAACTCTCAATTTTATGCAACCATAAAATTCTTTTGCTGATCCAAGGTAGGTGGGCAAATTCAAGAAGCAGATATTTTCAGTCCATTAATAAATATCCTTAGTGTTCGAGCTAATCTTATATCATCCAATATAATATTGACACTTGAAACTTCTGAGTCTAAATTTTCAACCCTAAATATTATGTTTCCAAAAAATTTTTGAACTGAGTTCAAATAGATCAAAAGAATATGAAATTTCTTAGCCCAATCTCTTAATTTTCTATACAATTAAAATTCTTTCTTGCTTTAGAAATTTAGGAATTATTTTGAAGCTTGGTCCTTCTTTCTTGTATGGGATAATGATTTTGAAAAGTTCTAAATTTTTAAATTTCTGCATGGAACTTTCTCTTTTTTTTCTTAAGAAATATCAAGCAATTATAAATTTAAAAAAGATATATATTTTTAAATTTATTTTAAATGATATTATATCAAATATATAGCTATGCAAAATTAGATTTGAAATAAAGATATTTTTCTCTTTTTGCCAAAAGATAAATCAATCAAATACATGGCAAATAGTGTGCTATTTGATACCAATTACTTAAAACTAAAGTCCTCTTTAAAAGTTTAGCTTTAATAATAAATGAAAATTTTCTTCAAACATCTTGCTTGATATCAACTTCAAAGGATTCAAGATAACTATTTCTTAAATTCAATTTTCAAAATCATTCAATCAGAACAAAGTATGAATATTCATATAAAAAAAATTCTCTTTTAAGATAGAAAAAGGCAATCAAATCAATAATCAAGAAAGATATTCAAATCAATTTGGAAAATAAAAAATTAATCAATTGGGAGGTTCCGATGATCAAATAAGATAAGATCAAATCAAGGAGAAACTAGATGAAGGCTTTATGTGTTCAATTCAACTAGGGCATTTTGAAATCCTTAGGGGTTAACCTAAGATACAATTCAAATTAACACTTCAAGTACTTGATCTTGTATTAATTGAATATCTTATTTTTAAGTACTTAAGTCATGCACTTTTTAGGAAAATCTCAATATCTAAGCATTTTATGGGAAAATGTCAAAAATTAGTTTCTCTTGTTGGTTTAGCAATTTAAACATTCATATCCAATAAGCATCTTTTAATTTAAATTCATTAATTATAAAATTGATATGGAGAGACTTAAAATATTATGCTAAATTTTAAAATAAACTATTTCATCCATAGCATGATATATACAGGAGAGCATATTAACTTAGAAAACCAAAACATTCAAATCATTGCAAGCATCAAAATCAATCATACTTATCAAAACATGAAACAAATCATTCAAACTTTCAATTCATAGAGTATGATCATTATAAGCAATAATAAATCATCAAAGTCAATCAAACATACTCAATAATTATGCTAATTAATAATTAAAATATATTTACTAAATAAAGATGGCATGATGTGAGAAAGGTTTAGATTTTACCAAAATATCATCATCCATCTAATTTCATTTTCAAGGCATCCATCAAAATATTTTTCTCTTTTTATTTCATTGGATTCTTGGTGTACTTGCTAAAATCACTTTCTAGATTTTGGTACCCAAGCCATCTTAGGTCCATTTAGATTACAGCACATGGTTCCTTTTGGAATCCAAATTTGTTTAACTAAAGTATGACTAATTTTTTTAATATTATATTCAAAAATTTTATGGCCTACTTTGTTGCATTTAAAGCAAACTATAGAATGATTTTCAAAATAAGCTTTGCTAAACATATTATTTATAAATTTCTATTTTCTTAATGAATTATAGCCAATTTCAGCTTTATCAAAAATAGCTTTTTAATTGATCAAAATAGATTAAAGCTTTTGAGAGCCAATTGTAAACTTGTTAAGCATAGACTTCAATCTTTCGATCTCTTTTCTTAGTTTTGAGTTCTCTTTCATAAGAGATTTTTCAAAATTTAAATAATTTTCTTTTTCTTTAGCAAATGAATTCTTTTCTTTCATGAAATTCTTTTTTTCAATTAAGAGTTTATTCTTTTCTTTAACTAAAGAATTTTTAGATTTGAGAAGTTCTTCCTTTTCTTTAGCTAAAGCATTATTTTCTTTTAAAATATCTTTTTTAATTAATAATTTACTCTTTTCATTAACTAAGAGAAGATTTGACATTTTGAATTCTTTGATTTTCAGCCTTAATTTTTCAAAATCATCCATTAATTCATTAAAGGCTTCATATAATTCATCAAATATAAAGTCAGAAGAATTTTCAGGATTTATCTCATTTGCATTAGCCATGAGGTAATGATTGGCGATACCTTCTTCCTCTTCCTCATTTTTCTTTTCTATGCCTTGCTCCCCCTTAATCAAAACTTTCTTTTTTTCTTTATCTTTTCTTTTTCTTTTTCTTTCCATCCTCATGAGCCATGAGGCATAGATTGGGTTGAGCTTCCTTAACTTCTTGGGAGCTTGATGTTTCTATTTGATTTTCTCTTCCATAAGTCATTTCTAATTTCTCCCATACATGTTTTGCTGAAATACATGAAGAAATTGCATTAAATACATTTAAGTCTAAGAAGCAATAAAGAATGTTCAAGGCCTTAGCATTTAGATGCATTAATTCTCTACCAATAAACGATGTATTTTGTGTGTGAGGGCCATTAGCAATAATCTTTCATAGATTATAGTCATGTGCTTGAATGAAGATTTTTATCCAAGCTTTTCAATAAGTATAATTTAAACCATCAAACAATGGAAGTCGATCAATGGAATGGCCTTCATTAAATAGAGCTTCCATTTTGGGTTTCCAAGATCTTTTGCCTTTTGACCGCTAGGTCAAAAAATAAATATTAGAGCACCTGCTCTGATACCACTTATTGCTTAAGGATGGCTACCCAAGAGGGGGGGCGAATTGGATTTCTAAAAAGTTTGGCCAATTTAAACTCTAATGCTAATATGTGCTTCTAATTAAGAGAAACTTAAATGCTTATTATAAGTGAGCAATGTGTAGCAGTGGAATTAAAAGCAACTAACTAATGCAAATATGTAAAGCAAATAAAGCAAAGGCACAATCAGATAAATAAGAATTTTATAGTAGTTCAGTGCAATCCCACACCTACGTCCACTTTCCAAGCTCTTCTTGAAAATTTTACTATAATCCTAAATTATATTGCATTTATTTTAACCCAGGATCACAAATAAACCTAGTTGGTTTTGCCAGGCTCACCAACCAGAATCCTACATCGATAGTTTTTTAGATTTACTATCAACTTAGTTGGTTTTATCCTAGGAGCATCAATCATAACCTTACACTAATAGTTTTTCGGGTTCACTATCAATCCAGTTGGTTTTAAGTAGGAGCACTAACCACAATCTTTACATCATCTAATTTTTAGCTTGGACCAACCTACACCCCAAGTTTCTTTTTCCCAAAGAAACTTATAAAGAAACAAAGATACAAATATAAAAATTCAGCATAAAAATAAAAAAATAAAAGAAACTATTTTGAAGCTCGATAAAGAGGCTGAAAGATGGCTCTTGAAGCTTAGTATTCTCTCCTTTGAAGGTTGAAAGAAAGCTTGAATGAATGAGGATGATCATACTTTGAAGCTCTCTGAATTTGATGCACAAGATCCTCTCTTTTCCTTTTGATATTCAATGAACCTCACTATTTTAGTGATATCTACTTTCAATCCACTTAATCTTCTTTCCCAAATATTTCTCTAGCTTTTTATACTCTTTGTGATGGCTGGAGAAGAAGTTTTAGCCATTGGAAGGGCTGAAATAGTCGTTGGAGTGAAAAACTAGTCGTTACAAAAAGATGCAGAAACTAGTTGTTACGATCATTGGGTCGGCTCAGTCCTAACTGGGTTGGCTCAGTTTATAGTTGGGTCAACTCAGTCCCCTAAATCTTGAAAAAATTGACTTTCTGCACTTTCTATCTTTTGCTTCCACTAAGACTAGGTCAGCTCAGTCTCAGACTAGGTTGATCCAGTTTGCATGCCGAGCAATCCATTTCGAAAGAGGATGACCTAGGGGTCGTCCCTTGGGTTGATCTTTTTGCTAAAATTTGATTTTCTTCTAATTTATGCATCCAAAAATTATGGGACTACTTCCAAAAGATCAAAAATCTTTCAAGCTTATTCTTAAGGCGTTCAAAATAGATTTTCTCTAACTTTATAAAATTATAATTTTATCCTTCTTCAAGGATGTTTATCAATTCAATTTTCTTGAAGCTTTTGACTTGGTGATTTTTGTGTAGATCTTTTCTTGAATTAATTTCTTCAATTTGAATACTTAAAAAGACCTACATACATTCTTGAAATAAATGATTAGTATTATTTATACTCAATATTTTAAAATCATCAAAATCAATCAGTGAGTCAACACCATGCCAAAAAGAAAGAAGGGGCGCCTAAGTGTTGGGTGCCCCAACTAGTTGCCTATTTTGATCTTTTCTAGTCTAAGAGTTTGACCCAATAAGGATTTCTCTATATCTCTCTATATAGGATGAATTTTAGACTGATTTTTTGACATATTCTAGAGCATTAAGAGACCTTTAGGTTGTATGAAAATTAATGAGAAAGAATATTGGGGTGTAGGAATTTCATAGATACTAAACTAGGTGTCTAGGTGAGAGAATAGAGAAGAAAAGGAGGATCTTCTTCTAGGATTGTCTGGATCATCTCTTTTTCTTCTTCTTTTTTTAGATTATTTGAGAGTGTCTTAGATCTGTAATCTCTCCTCCTTTCTCTCATCTTTAGAAGAGTCCAAATTCAGAAGAAGAAAGCATTGGATCAACTATCGAAGAAGGATCAGCACTACTAGCATATTATGCTGATTTCTTATATAGGACTTCTAATCGTGGTTCGTTGGCTTGTGTGGACAACTCCTAGAGGCTGGACGTATGTGCAACTCACAACATCATCCTCAAGCCTGGATCAATAAGTTAAAATATCTAACTTGCATAAGTAATAGATCTGATCTATTCTACATACCTGCATTAGATGTAGTGTAGATGCATGTTGATGTGATCAACATATTTTATTTTTCTCCTTATATTTAATTTTTGATTTAATATCATGCCATAATCATATAATAGGATATTAAATCTAGGGTATTCTTTAATATTAAAAATTAATTTTAATTAATTTTAGTCTTTTGCTATTTGATTTTGAAAAAATTTCAAGATCTAGCCCTAAAATCCTAAATCTGGTTCCTACAATTGGTATTAGAGCCTAAATTGATTATTATATGATTACATGTGCATGTTTAAATTATTTTTTAGATTAGATCTAATTTATAATCTAATTATTAAATCTAAAATTAAAAATCATGATCACATGAACTGCTATAAGGTTGTCCTACTTTAAGGTTTACCCCTTACAGTGGAGAGGTTATCCTAGTTTGTGTAGATCTGCTTCTTATCATAAATTTATTAAATATGATCTAATTTTATTTATAATTTATTAGATTTAAAAAAGTTTTAGATCTAAAAATAAAAGTATTAGATTGCACGGACTGCTATAAGATTGTCTTGCTGTAAGATTCTTTCTTACAGTAGAGAGATTATTTTAGTACGTATTGATTTAAAATATTGATCATAAAATTTTAAATTATATCTAAGAAATTTTATGATCTGATTAAAAATATTTTAACCTAATTTTAATCATCATAGATGTGTTAGATTTGATCTAAGATAATTTATGATTGATTAGAGTTGAAACTGTTTCAATTACATGAACCTGTTTAAATTAGATCTAAAGTAGTTTCATGCTTATCTTAGTTGCATATTGATTATGAATCAAACATGTAACTTAATTAGTAGAATCTTATTATAAAAATATTTTATAAATATAAAAATTATTTTCAAAAAGCCAAACCCCAATCCTCCACCCAAAACTTAATTAAGAATTAAGAAGTTATTTGATTAGGATCTAGGATTATAAATTAAAGATCCTAAAACATAAATCATAATACATTGAGTTATATGGGTTAGTAGAGATTAGGTTCTTTAATTGGATTAAATCTAGGGCTAGATTAAAGAATGGACTTAATTAGAGAATTGACTAAATCTAATCAATTATTATCTTAAATTAGATCAAGGATTCTCTAAATCAATTATAATAGTTATAGTTGGTCAAGTCCATATCTTTAACGAGATCTAAGAAGGATTTAATTTTTGGCTATGCGGTCTAGCACAAACTGTTAGATTGATCTAATTAAAATTGATTAAATCAGTTGGTATTTAAGATAAACTAGATTGATGGTCTTTAATCGATAGCTCGCTTACCTGGCCATCTGATGGTGTCTAAGGCAAGCTTTGGCAGATCCTCCCATTGATCAAACTTACCTGATCTTTTGATGAAATTATATTTTGATCGGATCACTTGACTATTCGAGCTGACCCATGTTAGCTAGGTAAATTAGTATGACTAATTTAGGTGCTCCTAGATCAGCCTATTAATGTTCTTTCTTAAGCTGACTTGGTGAAGTCGGTAGAAGGATCATGATAAGCTGGTTCATCTGACCTTCCCTCTTCTTTAAAATTAAATTTTTTAAAATTATTAGGTTCCTAAAATGAAATAGTTATTATGGTAACTAGATCATAGCTTTTCATTAAGTGGATGATAATGGATCCATTAGTTGGATAATCATTGAAGGCCCAAAGGCCTGATGTTTATCAGCTAATAAAATTATCATTTATTATATGATTTCTTGGCTACATCTTTCCAAATGGTGGTTAGGTTAGCCAACTAAAATTGAGCCTAATTATTCATTGGTTTGATAGACCAATAGTCATGTTAATGATTGGACCTAACCGGACCTTTTCAGTGGAGGTCAAAGTCTACAGATTAGAGACTGAAAAAAAATTAATTACTAAAAATTATTTGAAGAAATAATTAATTATAAACGTACCCATAGATGTACATGGGTTAGCTAACCAAAGTTGGGCTCGTGTGCAGTCTATGTGGATTCTAGTATCTACTAAGAAATTAGGATAATTTTCTAAATTCGAGGTAGAGGCTACCAATTCGAATAAAAAAGTGGAAGAATCTTTTGATTAAAGTCCAAATCTTTAAGTTTAATAAACCAATTACTAATTAGATTATGATTTTTCATTGTACAGATATGACCACTTTTCTATCGCTCCGATCATTATTGAACAATGATAAGTTGGTAGAACCCAACTTTGGTAGCTGGTACTGAAAGTTGAAGATAGTCCTAAAGCATGAACGGATCCTATATATATTGACGGATCCTGCACCTGAGGAGCCAGCTGCTAATGCATGTGAATCAGTCAAAGACATTTACCAGAAGTGGCTCAGTGATCGAACAATGATACACTGCATTATGCTGGCTACCATAAGCGATGAGTTCAGACGTAGATTTAAGATGGCTCAGCCAAAAGATATGCTTCAAGTGTTGGAGGATTCTTTTGGTACATCCGATGATGTTGAAAGGCACAAGACTAATTATGCCATCTTCAATGCTAGGATGAGGGATGGTGCCTCTATCACTGATCATGTACCATACATGATTGAGCTGATAAAGCGATTGAGCAAGTTTGACTTTTCTTACATAAGCAGCTTGGAAAAGATGCAATACTCAACTCGCTGTCCAAATCTTTTCTTCCATTCCTCACTCATTTCAGAATGATAAAGCCTAAAGTAGACTACCATGGGTTACTGAAATTGCTTCAGAACTTTGAGAAGGATCACCAACTCCATAAGAAGTTAGTAAATTAGTGGGAGGTTTGTCTTCTAGTTCTCAATCCTTTAGAAAAGAGAAGAAGAATAAGAAGAAGCAAGTAAAGAAGGTGCAAGTTCAGACTGGAACATCTGTGTAGGGTCAGACCAAAAAAATCAAGCCCGATAAGAGTCAAGCTGAATGCTTCTTTTACAAGAAGCAAAGACACCAGAAGAGGAACTGTCCTCAGTACATTGCCTCTCTGAATCTGAACAAGTAGAAAAAGAAGCAAGCTATTGCTAGGTAAGGTATTTATATGATAACTCCTTACAATTTTTTTATTTGTGATTATATTGATTGGATATTAGATACCGGTAGCCTTTACCATATTTGTAATTCGTTATAGAGATTGTAGGTCAGTAGGAGATTCGATCAAGATGAAAGATTTCTGAATGTTGGAGATGGAAGATCAGTTCTAATTCTAGCTTTAAGAATCCTGAAACTTATATTTGAGTTCCATACCGTTGTTCTTAGTGATTATCATTTCTGTCCCAGTTTCTTTTTAAATGTCATTTCTATAGGCCTTTTGACCAAAAATAATTATGAAATTTCAATAAAAAAAAGGTTTGTAATCTCATTATGAATGGTGTTACTATTTTTTATGGACATTTGAACAATGATGTATATATGCTATCACAACCTGTTAATGTAGTCTATTCAACTGAAAAGCATCTTAGATTAGATAGTGTATCAGATATCTACTTATGGCATTGTAGGCTAGGTCATATAAATAAGAATAGGATAAATAAATTGACTCAAGAGAAAATCCTCAAAGTCAGTGATTATGAATCACTTACAATCTGTGAGTCTTGTCTTCTTGGTAAAATAATCAAGTCATCTTTTACTAAAAAAGGTGAGAGAGCCACGAGCTCTTAGGTCAAGGACATAATGATGTATGTGAACCAATGAGTACAAGTGCCAGAGATGGATATTTCTCCTTCATCACTTTCACAGATGATCTATCCAAATATGGATATGTCTATCTAATGAAACACAAATCGGATTCATTTGAAATATCCAAATGATTCTGAAGTGAAGTAAAAAAATAAACTAGAATGAGTATTAAAACTCTTTGGTCTGATCGAGGAGAAAAATATCTTTTCGATGAGTTTCTTACATATCTAGAAGAGAGTGAGATTCTCTCTCAATGGACTCCTCCAGGAATACCACAATATAATGATATGTCTAAAAGGAGGAATAGGACTCTGTTAGATATAGTCTGATCCATGATGGATTTTGCCAGCTTTTCAATATTCTTTTGGGGATATGCACTCAAATTGGCTTGCTATCTGTTAAATAAGATTCCAAGTAAGTCTATAGTTAAAACTTCATATGAGATATGGATAGAATGTAAGCCAGCACTTTCACACCTTAGGGTTTGGAGGTGCCTAGCTTATGTCAAAAGGTTAGTTACAGATAAACTTAGACCTAGGTCTAACAAGTGCACATTCATAGAATATCTAAAAGAGACTGGCAATCTTTTTGAAAAAGAAGTTCCTTAGTAAAGAAACTATTGCCTCTAAGATTGAACTTGATGAAGTTCAACAGATAGAAAATCGACACCTATAGCTGAACATGAGTTAGATTTGATTAAATCAGATCTGGAGTCTAGTGTACCTACATCATTAAGGCAATCCGGTAGAGTACCACATCATCCAGATAAATACTATGATTTTTTGGTCCGAGATGGTGATCCTATCGAACTCGATGAGAATGATGAGGATCCGATTACTTATATGGATGCTATGCAGAGACCCGATTCTGAGAAATGGCTTGAATCATGAAATCTAAAATGGAGTCCATGAAGGTTAACGATGTATGGATATTGGTTGACCTATCCGAAAGAATTAAATCCATTGAATGTAAGTGGGTCTTCAAAAGAAAAAGGAATGCAGACGAAAAGATGGAGACCTATAAAGTCCGTCTGATTGTCAAGGAATATCATCAATGTTATGCTATTGACTATGATGAGATGTTCTCTCCAATGACAATGCTCAAATTCATTCAGATAATGCTTGCGATAGTTACCCATCTGGACTATGAGATCTAGTAGATGGATGTGAAGATAGCTTTCCTAAATGAAGAGCTAACTAAAGAGGTGTATATGATACAATTTGAAAGATTCACATCCATAGATGAGTTTAAGGTGTGCAAGCTTTAGAGATCCATTTATGGATTAAAGCAGGCATCTTGGAGTTAGAACATGCATTTTGATAAGGTGATCAAAATGTATAGCTTCATTAAGAATGGAGAAGAGCCCTGTACCAGCAATGATATTTCTTATCTTGTACATGAATGATATTTTCTTAATCAGAAATGATATCCCCACACTGCAGGAAATAAAAGACTAGTTATCATCATAGTTCTTCATGAAGAACTTGGATGAAGCATCCTACATTCTAGGAATGAAGATCTGTAGGGATAGATCTAAAAAGATGCTTGGGTTATTTCAGTTCACGTACATAGATACTATGATGAAGTGGTTCAGTATGAAAAATTTTAAAAAAGACTATCTTCGATAGGCCATGAAATTTCACTCTCTAAGAAGGATTATCCGACAACTCTTAAAAAGAGAGAGCGTATGAGTAAAGTTTCATATGCTTCAGCAGTAGAATCTATCATGTATGCCATAATATGTATGAGACCAGACATGGCATATTTACTAAAAGTAGTGAGTAGATACCAGTCTAACCCTAGAGAAAACTACTAGAAAGTGGTTAAAGCCATCCTTAAGTATTTGAGAAATACTAAGGATCAATGGTTAGTTTATAGCGAGTCAGATCTGAAACTTATGGTGTTTACGAACTTCAGCTTTTAATCTGACCATGATGACAGCAGAAGTGTATCTAGATATATCTTTACTCTGAATGGTAGAGCTATCTGCTAGAAGAGTTTCAAGCAACATACTGTGGCAGACCCTGTTTGCAAAGCAGAGTACATTGCAATATCAGATGCCACAAAAAAAGTTGTGGCTGAGAAAGTTTATCATCGAGCTTAGCGTAGCACCCTTCCTAGATGGTCTGGTCCTGCTCTACTATGGCAATACTGGTGTCACAGCTCAGACGAAGGAAATAAAGGCACACCAACGAATGAAGCATAATCTATACCGCTTCTACCTGATCCGAAAGATCGTGGATCAAGGGGACTCAATCTTTAAAAAATTGACAGAAAGGAGAACCTAGCTGACCCCTTCACTAAAGCCCTGACAATAAAGAAGTTCGACAACCATAAGTTGAAGATGGGTATTAGATACTATGCCGAATGACTTTTGGACAAGTGAAAGTTGTTGAAAAATATGTCTCAAAGTCAATCATTAACCTATTGATGGTTGAGCTATATTATAATTATAATTAATTTATTAATTAATAAAATATATTTTTTAATATTTTCATCATAAGTTTTCATCTTATAACAAACTCCATTATTGTGATGAAGTCCTTAGAACTATTTAGGTTTGATAAAGAGAGGATTTATCGATTAGTTCTTAAAACTATTTACGACCAAATGATAGGCTATTAATTAGAACGACAGCATCTATCGAGCATAGATCATTGTATGCCATATAGATTGGTAGTCCGCTTAACCAAAAAATTTAGAGATACTGATATGTCATACAAGTGAGATGTAGGGGTACATCATCACCGAATATGACTAACTCTAGAGCATTCTGCTGTCGAGAATGTCTCTGATGGGATATAAGTATAAGTGTCCCTTAGACCTAAGATCACCTCAATGACTTGCAAGCAACTCACCATGCTTTCGTGTCGGACTAACTAAATTTTTAATTCAGTAATGGAAGGCTTCTGAGCATAGTTAAGTACTTACAAAGTCGATGTGTGATCAAAATGGAATTGACCACTCCAAGAATTGGAGAAGAATGTATCACTATATTTCAATATAGCAAAATCTTGATCAAGGTAATCCATAAGATGGATTTAGTATTTTGAAATAGAATGTGGACAACCTGATCAAAGTTGACAGTTGAACTTGGAGGTGTCCTATGAGCATTTTAGTCAAAGGGATGAATTATATGAAAACTACATCCACATGTATTCTAAAGATGTTGTTCTACACATTCGATCTATCCAACCATCAGGTACCATTACTAGATGGTTACTTTGATTAGTATAAAAATTTATTTCTATGCTACCAACTTAGGTTCGAACATATGAGATCACATATACTATAGTTCACGATTTGATCAGATAGTTGATCAATGATTAAGAATCGTTCTAAGATTTAACGATCAATATGATTGATGTTTAACCTAGTGTAAGTGTTGCAAGAGGATTGATTAGCAATTTGATTGCCAATTAGATTAATTTGATTAATCCAGAGGATTGAGATTAAATATAATTGAATATAATTTAATTAAATTTGATTTGGATTTGATTGGATAAAGTTCAATTGGTTTATTGGATAAGCCAAGTGCAAGAAAGAACTAGTCCTAGTTCAACTAGGACTTGGATCAATCCAATTTTTTAATTTAATTAAAAAATTAAATTAAAATTAAATCTAATTTAATTTAATTTAATTTAATTTTTAATTAATTTAGGTTCTAAATAATTAGGTTGAATTAATTTTGGTTTGATTTGCTTTAAGAAACTATGTTTGATCAAGTCAAACATGAAATCCTAGTAAGACTAGGATTCATTTATCTTGCGCCGCCTATATCCCACGCCCCCCATGCCCACTCTCTCTATTTTGTGCGACAAAAACCCCTCTCCCTGTTCTTCATGCACGCACACTCCTTTCCTCTATTTCTATTATGGCAATTAGTTGTGGACCTGGTCAAAGAAGGAAGTTTGAATTTGATTTGAACTTTTCTTCAGATGGAGTTTTAGGAAACAAAAACTCCTCCCATGTATGCCACCCTCCTCTCCATATTTTCTCTCTTTTTGTTCAATGGAAAAGAGGTAGTTTTGTGCGATATTTGTTGGTAGTCCATGCCAAAAAGAAAGAAGGGGGCGCCCAAGTGTTGGGCACTTCAACTAGTTGCCTATTTTGGTCTTTCCCAGTCTAAGAGTTTGACCCAACAAGAACTCCTCTATATCTCTCTATATATGATGAATTTTGGGTTGATTTTTGGACATATTCCATACCATTGAGATACCTTTGGGGTGTGTGAAAATCTATTAGGGCATGGGGATTTCATAGACACTAAACTAGGTGTCTAGGTGAGAGAATAAAGAAGAAGAAGAGGGTCTTCTTCTAGGGTTGTCTTGTTCATCTCTTTTTCTCCTCTTTTTTGAGATTATTTGAGAGTGTCTCAGATCTATAATCTCTCCTCCTTTCTCTCATCTTTGGAAGAGTCCAAATTCAGAAGAAGAAAGCATCGAATCGACTATCGAAGAAGGATCAGCACAGTACTAGCATACTATGCTGATTTTCTGCATAGAACTTCTGATCATGGTTCGTGGGCTCGTATGGATAACTCCTAGAGGCTGAATGTGTGTGCAGCTCACAAAATCATCCTCAAGCCTGGATCAGTAAGTTAGAATATCTAACTTGCATAGGTAATAGATCTGATCTATTCTATATACTTGCATTAGATGTAGTGTAGATGCATGTTGATGTGATCAACATGTTTTATTTTTCTTCTTATGTTTAATTTTTGATTTAATGTCATACCATAATCATGTAATAGAATATTAGATCTAGGTTATTCTCTGGTATTAAAAATTAATTTTGATTAATTTTAGTCTTTCGTTGTCTGATCTTTAAAAAGTTTCAAGATCTAACCCTAAAATCCTAGATCTGGTTCCTTCAAATAAATCATTTGATTCGAATCTGATGTAAAATCTTAATAAAAATTTCTTTCTATTATATTCATACTACCATGGCCATGGGTTTTAGGACTCAATCTCATGTTCATCATAGGACTACTCCTCTACTGAGATTGATAGATCCCTTCTTGGTGCGATTCATTTTCTACAATGAATACACTATAGCCAATATACACCTCAGGATTTCGAATGGCTAGTTGATCGAGTTATGGTGTAGTCAAACTCTAACACCCTCAAGGTAAATGGCCGATGCACCTCAGGTCAAAGAACCAGATACATGCTGTAACATCGAGCTAGTCATCGATGAGAAGATAGACTCCCTTATGACTACTCGAGGTAGTCACACTCAGTGCCCTTATTCTCAACAAGTACCTATACTCTCACTTTGGTATCTCCACACCATAGATTCAAAACTTATCTATCCGAAGGAAGCAATCATACACCGATCTTCTGAATCAATCACCATCCTCATGATGATCGTACCATCGAGAGCAGTTTATGAGTTAATTATGATAACACATGCCTTAAATTCTCAACTCTTGAGAATATGTTATTATGCCCATTAACTCAATGGATATATCATAGATACTTCAATACACAATGTGATAGAATAATTAATCTATTTATTAATTTTAAGTCAAAATTATAAAAATATTTCTAGAAAGTATTTTACAAGTGTCGGCCAATCTGACTTCTAGGACACATCTAATACATCGAAGCCCTTCCTTCCCTCCTTTCCTCCATCCTGACACCACTGGAGCCCTCCCTCTCTTCCATCCTGCCACCGCCGAAGCCCTCCCTCTCCTCCATCTCGCCACCGCTAGAGCCCTACCTCTCCTCCCTTCCTCCATCCCAACACTACTAGAGCCCTCCCTCTCCTCCATCCCACCACTGTCAACATCGCCAGAGCCCTCCCTCTCCTCCATCCTGCCACCATCGAAGCCCTCCCTCTCCTCGTTTCCTCCATCCCACCACTCTTTCCTTCATCCCGCCACCATCGAAGCCCTCCCTCTCCTCCTTTCTTCCATCCTAACACCGTCGGAGCCCTCCCTCCCATCACCGTCACCCCCCCATGGCAGCTCGTGGTCCCCTCCTAGCTCTCGATCCGTGGTGCGCCCCCTTGCTCCGTCGATCCTTCTTAAGCTTGTTTGAGAACTTTCCTCTCCCCGTCCATCACCCCCCTCCAACAGAAAGATAAATCTATGAATAATTTTTTTTTGTTAAGTATATTTTGTATTTGAACTCAGGCTGTTCATTCGATTTTAATCGACCCAAGTCAATCCAACCCAAAAATCAAATAATAGAAAAATAAAAACCAAAAATTGACTCGAATAAGAAAGGAACCGAATCAAGAATTTTGATTAAGATTGACTTGATTTTTTGATTTTTTTATAATTTTATCCATTTTTAATTATCTATTTTTTATAAAATATATTCAAATAATTATTATCGATTCATTGTTGGTTTGTTATATTATATTTAATTAAATTAAGGATCTATTGAATTTGTTGATTGGTAATTTCTTATATTAAAAATCAATAATTGATAAGTAATGGTACATTGATAATTGATAAATCATAAGTCGATAATATCCGATCGCTAAATTATTAGAGATCGATTTTTTCTTTTTAGTGATTGATTTTTCGATCACTAAAATCCTATTTTCTTATAATGAATTCCACACCATCCATTTTTTTTGGTTTGTTTAATCATTCATTATACTTTATAATTTTTTATTATTTTTTAAAAAAACTAACTTCTCTTTCCTTATATTGAGCTGAGATAGTATCATCGAAGAAAAAAATGTATATCAAGTAATTTAATTTTAAGCAACTTATTATTTTAGTATAATAATTATTTTATTTAATTATGATATATATGTAAGTTTATAACATGAAAATATAATATTTACTTTTTAATTTTTAGTACAAGCGAAGAAAATAGTTATGAAAAAATTAATCAATATATAAGTTTTTAAAATAATATTATATGTCATATATCAGGATCTACGATCGTGTAACCAGCTGGGCTCATTATTCCAGCCATCACATCAGATAATTCTATTAGTAAATTTTTTTACTTATTTTAAATTTTTATATTTAGAAGCATCACATATCTAAGCTAAGCTTGAGTCGAGAAAGAATTTAGGGGCTAAAAATTTAATCTAATCATCCAATTGATAGGCTGGAGGTATCTACAGTTCCATATCATCGAATGAAATATGTAGGAATAATTTATTCAAGAATCGAAGAAGGGTATCGAAAGATACTTCTTTGTATCAAAAGATACATCTCCATATCAAAATTTATGAATAATATTTTATTTTTCTTCATTTTAGAATGTTGGGACATTCGGCTCTCATCCACCAGCTATTGAAGATGAGTAAGAAGATGAGAAGAATGTTACTTAATTTATTTTAATTTGTATGTAATTTTGATGTGTCATTATTCTATGTGCCCAGTGGAGCAGAGAGGAGTATGCTAGTAGGTGGCAGAGGGCTCGACAGAATTAAGCTATCCAGTAAGATCCAATCAAGCACATGGGCGGCTCTATCAACACACATGTTGCGACTGATAAACTATTAAAAAATTTATACCAAAATTCTTCACTAAAATTATAAAATTTTTTATATAATGCTTTAATTAATTTAATTTTATTATTTACTTATTGTAGATATGGCAACTGGATCATCTACCAAGCTAGCTGTAGTTGTGGGAGGCCACACATCAATCTAGAAGGATTGATGATTATTTAGATTCTAGATCAGGATAGATCGTGATAAGAATTTCAAACTGTATTTATTAAGTTATTATAAGATCTGATATGTATATTAGAACTAATGTATTTTTGAACTATGTAGGCAAATTACCACTACTACAGAATAGGACTATGATAGTGATTTATAACCGATCATAGCCCAAAAAATTACTACTATAGACTATGATAGCTGTTAGCTAATCGTTGCCACTGCAGTCATCATCGTAGATCTATGGCAGTGGTTGTTGCAGCAATTTTGAAAACTGCTGCCATAGAGCATCTATTGCAGCAACTTCTAAACTGCTGCCATAGCTTGATCTATGGCAGCGGTTATGTAACTACTGCTATAGGTCTAATGCAACAGTTGACATATTGCCTACGGCAGCAATTGGCACATCTACGACAGTGATTATAAAATCACTACCATAGCTTTTAAATAATTAAAAAAATAAAAAAAATTTAATTTTTATATATTTTATTAGATAAATGTAGAGATATATGATGGGAATGCGATTTTGTCGTTAAGATACCATATT
Source organism: Cocos nucifera (assembly GCA_006176705.1). Classification (NCBI taxonomy): domain Eukaryota; kingdom Viridiplantae; phylum Streptophyta; class Magnoliopsida; order Arecales; family Arecaceae; genus Cocos; species Cocos nucifera. Next base: position 68,970 of record QRFJ01000185.1, read on the forward strand.
TATCAGTTTAATCTGACTTCTTAAAATAATTAAAAATATGTAGATAGTAGTAAGTCGGGTCGAATCCACAGAAAAGATAGTATTTTTAGATTTAAAATATTTAATTTTTTAAAAAAAAATTTAAAAATAAATTTTGAAGTCAGAAATTGAAATTGCAAAGTAAAAATTAAATTATGCAGAAAAGTAAACTTGGTACTAAGATCTACTAGTTAGATTTTAGCATCTACTTAAAGAAAAATAAAAAATAATAATTAAAATATAAAAATTAAATTATAATAAAAATAAAAAGTATAAAATTAAAGAACATAAAAATAAATATTACATTAATTAAAATTTTATAATTTAAATACATAAAAAGAAGAAAAAAAAAATTAAAACAAGCCGATCTCTAATCTTGGATCGACATTGACAGAAAGATGGTGTAGAAGCTCAGCTCTTCTTCTCGACATCCGTTGCTTTGAAGCAGCCTTTAACCCATAGCCTGACTTCGCCCTGTACCAAAGCTTCATCTTGATCGGAGATGTTGATTTCTAAAGGCCTGGATCCTTTTTTATAGAGCTAGGGAGGCTAGATATTTTTTCTGAAGGCAATGTGGGACTAAGGGTTGTTTTAATCATAAAAATAGGAAGAAATCTGAGTGAAATTCGGATTAAAATAGCCCCTACTGAGTTCTTTTAATTCTGGCCATTGGATGGTGATCCGATGCTTCCAAAAATATCAAAAATAGACATGTAATGGTCTAGATCAAGTCGGATTAATTTTTGACCATTGGATCATGCTTGATGGAGGAATTTATGCCATTGATCACGCGCCTGAGAGTTTGATTGCCGTCGGGAGCCTTCTGGACCGTCGGATCGAAGTTGGAATCAAGCGCTGTCATTCGATGGCGATCCAGATAAAATCGTCAATCAAAAAAAATGCTGACCGTCTAATCTTGACCGCAAACAACCACCACCGTACGATCGTACGTTTACTATTCCCATGGACTATGTGGACCGACCACATTGTGCACCGCAACCAATCAGCATCTTTTATTGATAGATGAAAAGACCAAAATGCCCTATGAGTCGCGATGAATTTCCTGTAAACCCTTTAGGGGTCTAGGTCCACCATGTGGCAAGCTCTGATTTGTCGGTGTCTGTTGAGCTAGCGGTTCATACTGTGCTGTAGATCGACTGATGGCTTCTGAGCTTGAGTCGGCTAGCGTAGATGGCTTGGCACGCCGGCTTGGTCGGCTTGGCTTGGTGCATTTGGACGCACCAGCTACTGCGACGTGGCGGCTTGAGCCGTTTGAGCTATATGTTATTTTTTTCATTTAAATTTCTTTATTTTATTTCTTTAAAAATTTATATCTTTTCCATTTTAGCTCCATTTTGCTCCAAACTTATTTTGTTATGATCAAAAGAATGAGCTCTTTCCATTGATTATAAAATTTTATTTTATAATTTTTATTATTTTTTAATTAATTTTTTAATTAATAAAAATATGAATTTCTCAAAAATTATATATAAATTGATTCATAATTCTTAAAAATTAATATAAATTAATTAATAAATTAATATTTTTATTGATGAATTTATGATGCTTATCACACCCCCCAACTTAAGCTTTGCTCATCCTCGAGTAAAGAAAGAATTTAGTTTTAAATATCTTTTAACTTTAGAGTTTCGAATTTTACCTAAGCAGTTTTCAAAATGACCATTGATATTTATTAGAGCTTAAATGAGATATATCATTAGGATATTAATACTTATCAATAGAAAAATTAAGTAAAAAATATTAAATTTTTTAAAACTTTTTCTAAATTATCCCATCTTTATCTCTGATTTATCTAAACTTTCATATAGGCAAGTGTATTGCTACTTCCGTCCTTTATTTATTGATTTTTATTTTCATATTGCCCACTTTTTTATGTGAATATCATTGCTTACTTAGGCAATGGGACCCGATTACTTGGTGAAAAATTAATATTTTTTTTTAAACGTTATACCACTATTGAGTGTCTTAACTCCTTAAGCTTTCTATTTGATCCATGTAGCGAGTCTTGGGCCATTGACTCCCAAACCAGTGGACTTTAGGGCACTAGGTATAGAATACCCCTCGGACTTACTAGCTCGAATCAAACAGGCTACGAGTTAAGACTAGCTTTACAACGAGCTTCTTTGCCCTTTCCATCTTTTGATGCGAAACTCAATGCTTGCTTAGGCAAAGAGGCCCGGTTACTCAGTGAGAAATACTTGAAAACTATTTTATTAAAATAATTTTTTTATATGAAGAAACGTATAGTTACCCTACACAAGTCTATAAAAAGTAGATTTTTCTTTGATGCTAGTAGAAATAATTAGAAATACTCCAAAGAAAAAAAATTTATATTCTAAACTTAACTCTTTATTGAATTTTCTTAATACTTGATTCCTCAATATCTCACAGATTTTCTGGTCTGTGTATCAATTTTTTTAAAAAAATGCTTAGTTTAATTTGATTATTAAGCATAATCAGATGTCTAAATACTAAATACTATTTTTTTTGAGGACTTAAAATTTTAAAATTTTTATTTTTCTCTCCCCTAACTTAATCGATATTGTCCTCAATGGAGAAGAAAAAATAAAGAATATAATAAAAAACATGGAAGAATACACCTAACTCAATATATTTTTGGTCCAACATATGCCTTTAAAAATTTGAGCTCTCCCTCCAACTTATTCAAATTATCCTAAAAAAAATAAACTAAAAAAATAAATTAGATAAAAACTAAATATTGGATTACCTCCCAATAAGTGCTAAGTTTACCATCTTCAACCAGACACAATGTAGCTTACTATCCTGTGTCGAATATTGGATTGATAAATTTCAATGGTTTTGGATTGCCAATCTCAGAAAGTTGATTTATAATCTCATTATTGATATATTCATTGTTAATTAAAAAATATAATTTATAATTCCATTCTCAGACACATGTTTATTAAGAATTTTTCCTATTTGTTCTTCTAAAATGCTCATGAATTGAGTTTTTGTGTTAGGAGTTAAGTTTGATTCAATGGGTGCTGGAAGGGTGACTAAAGATGATTTTAATTTTAGAGATAAATTAATATGATCTTGTTTAAATAACTCCATTGATATTTTATTACATGTCTCTTGATTTTTGTAAGAAGAACCGGCTTCTTGGGTTGAAGGGAATAGGACATTAGGTTTATAAGTCTTGGGTAAATTATCTATTCTTTTTTTTTCTATGTCTATCTCATTTAAACTGAAACTAGCATCAGTACTAATTTCTGGCTCGGGTTTTTTTATGTGATTAGTCTCAGTACTAATCAGTTCCTCTAAATTTTTATTTTGTCTAGCATCAGTACTAGCCTCTCTCACCTAGACTTAGTATGGGTCCATAAGAATCCTATAGCTTTTAAGTTCAGAAATTACTTTGGCATTCTCTAATTGGGGATTCTTAAGTGAGACATTAAATCGATAACTTGGTCCAGATGGTTGGTGGATATTAGATGGATTGTTTGAAATTGGTAGGCTCGATAGTTGATCTAGTTCTCTCCTCATGTTAGATTCAGCTAATTATCCAATTTAAGCTTCTAGCTTAGCGATAGATTACTGTTGAGTCAGAATTAATTGTTGAAGTTGGTTAAATCTATCGTCAGCTAAATTGGTCTATTGAGGAGGTGGATATGAGGGATGATTGTAATATGATGGCTGGGTAAACTGATTAGACTGACCATTATTATAGGCATAATTTTGGTATTGGGGTCTATTTTGATAGTTTTAGATAGATAAAATTTGGATTTGAGCCTGAGTCTATTGGGATGTCCAAGAAAAATTATGGTGGTTGCTCCAATCTGGATTATATGAATTTGAAAATGGGTCATTAATCAATTTGGAGTATCCTTGAGTAGCTTGAACTTGTTCTTGGATAAAATATGAAAATTGTGCAGTCATAGGATATTCACTCACATGATGGATTGGGCTAGCATAGATTGAATAAATCTTCTGATAATTAGAAGATGATATGCATTGTGCAGGAGATTGTTGACTTAGGATTAGAAGTTAATCTATTTTCTGAGTAAGAAGATCAATTTTATCTAATTTTTGGACTATTAGATTCAGATTAGCCATTTGATTATTATGGTTGGGTTCAACTAGATCAGATAAAGTAATTTTCTACCGTATATGTATTAGTGCAACCCTAACGTATTATTCAAAATATTTTTTTTGTATTTTTTTTTATATTATTTATTATTTTATTATATTAAAAATTAATTATTTTATTTATTAATTAAATTAAATTAAATTAAATTATTATTTTAAATATTTTTTAGTTAGTTTAATTTAATTTTTATTTTATTTTATTTTATTTTATTTTTAGAGGAGTAAGGAGAAGAAAGAAAGAAAGAAGAGTTCTAAAAAAGAGGTCCTAAGGAGTCCTAGAACTAAGAAGAAAGAGAAGAATTAGCTTTAATTAGATTTGATGTTGGTTAGCAATCAAGTTGGTCAATCAATCCTGATTAAGGGTTATCCTAGATCTAGACAGCTTCTAACTGCCAAGATCACCTTCAAGCCCTCCAAGTGTAGGATTAGCCAATCAACTAGCCAGATAAGTGTAAGGTCGGTGGGAGTCCCCCCATTGCTTGCCTTAGACATCAATTATGCTTGGCCAGGTAAGCGAATGGAATCAATTAGAAACCATCTTCCTTCGGGTCCAGTCATCCCTGAACCATTTTTCTAGACACCAGTCAAATTGACTTATCCTAATTCGATTCAACTCTTAGGATTTCTTGTTCTATTGAGCTTGAGTTTCTAGGGCTGATGTCTAATTGATTTAATTTTAAAGGCTTAGGTCAATGTAGGATGCTAGTTGGTTATTTGTGGGCCAAGGAAGGGTGATCAAATCTCCATCTTATCTTATTTAATTGGGTTGTACCCTTAATTTGGTTTAATATGAATATGCACAAAAAATTTTCAATCAAAGGGTTTTATATAATTTAAACTAGATGCATGCAACTAATTGAATTCTGAAAGGCTTACCTTACCTTCAGCAACCATCAAAAAAAATAAAAAATAAAAAATAAAAATAAAAATAAAAATAAAAATAAAACTAATATGATGCATGCTCTAAACAGTTAGGGTTTCTAATCTTATCATGAGGCCTTTAATTAGGTTTAAATGAATATTTTTTTAAATTAATTTAAAAATAAAATAAATAAATAAATAAATAAAAAAGGATTAGGATTAGGATTGATCTCACTAAGCAAAATTCCTGGTTCTTTTTATTCTTTAATCTCTTTTTTCTGCAAAATAATAAAAAAAATTAGCAAGTAATATTTATAAGAAAATAAAAATTTTATTTACAATTTATTTATAGAAAAATCAAAGAGATCAAAAATTTAATATCCATGTCTTCTCCGATAATGGTGCTAAAAACTTGAAAGGGAACGCGATGTTGTCGTTAAGACACCATGTTTATCAGTTTAATCCGACTTCTTAAAATAATTAAAAATGCATAGATAGCAGTGAGTCGGGTCGAATCCACAGAAAAGGTAGTATTTTTAGATTTGAAATCTTTAATTTTTTTAAAAAAAATTAAAAATAGATTTTAAAATCAAAAATTGAAATTGTAAAGTAAAAATTAAATTATGCAAAAAAGTAAACTTGGTACTAAGATCTACTAGTTAGATCTTAGCATCCACTTGCATGAAAATAAAAAGTAATAATTAAAATATAGAAATTAAATTACAATAAAAATAAAGAGCATAAAATTAAAGAACATAAAAATAAATATTTCATTAATTAAAATTTCATAATTTAAATACATAAAAAAAAGAAAAAAAAATTAAAATAAGCTGATCTCTAATCTTGGATCGACATTGGTAAAAAGATGGTGTAAAAGCCTAGCTCTTCTTCTCGGCATCCGTTGTTTTGAAGCAGCCTTTAACCCATAGCCTGGCTTCGCCTTATACCAAAGCTTCATCTTGATCGGAGATGTTGATTTCTGAAGGTTTGGGTCCTTTTTTTATAGAGCTAGGGAGGCTAGATATTTTTTCTGGAGGCAATGTGGGACTATGGGTTGTTTTAATCGTGAAACTAGGAAGAAATTCGAGTGAAATTCGGATTAAAATAGCTCCTATTGAGTTCTTTTAATTCTAACCATTGGATGGTGATCTGATGCTTCCAAAAATACCAAAAATAGATGTGTAATGGCCTAGATCAAGTCGGATTAATTTCTGACCATTGGATCATGCTTGATGGAGGAATTTATGCCGTTGATCACGCGCCGTTGGGAGCCTTCTGAACCGTCGGATCGAAGTTGGAATCAAGCGCTGCCATTCGATGGCAATCTGGGTGAAATCGGCAACCAAAAAAAATGCTGACCATTCGATCTTGATCGCAAACAACCACCACCGTATGATCATTCATTTACTATTCCCATGGACAGCATGGATTGGCCACATCGTGCACCGCAACCAATTAGCACCTTTTATTGATAGATGAAAAGACCAAAATGCCCTATGAGTCGTGATGAATTTTTTGTAAACCCTTTAGGGGTCTAGGTCCACCATGTGGTAAGCTCTGATTTATCGGTGTCTGTTGAGCTGGCGGTTCATACTGTGCTGTAGACCGACTGATGGCTTCTGAGCTTGAGTCGGCTAGCGTGGATGGCTTAATGCGCCGGCTTGGTCGACTTGGCTCGGTGCATTTGGATGCGCCAACTGCTGCGGCGTGGCAGCTTGAGCCGTTTGAGCCGTATGTTATTTTTTTCATTTAAATTTTTTTATTTTATTTCTTTAAAAATTCATATCTTTTCCATTTTAGCTCCATTTTGCTCCAAACATATTTTGTTATGATCAAAAAAATGAGCTCTTTTCATTGATTATAAAATTTTATTTTCTAATTTTTATTATTTTTTAATTAATTTTTTAATTAATAAAAATATGAATTTCTCAAAAATTATATATAAATTAATTAATAATTCTTAAAAATTAATATAAATTAATTAATAAATTAATACTTTTATTGATGAATTTATGATGCTTATCAATATATAACGCAAAAAAATATTATAAACATAAAAATATTTCTAAAATGCTAAAATTTTATTATCAAATAAAATTTATTATAATATTTTTTAAAAAAATACATCAAAAGTCTCCTAAATCTACATCATCGTTGTCACCGAGAGATGGAGCACGAGCTGGAGCTGGAATGCAGACCAACATATCCTCAAAGCCCATGAAGGCACCTCCAAATCGTGTGCTAAGCATCGACACCATGTCTCTCACGATGCCCTCCAGATGAGATGCATACTCCTCAGCCTAATCTGTCCATGTTGCAGCATGATCTGCCCATCCCAACACCTCCTCAAGCTCCTCCCGACTGACGACACTAGAAGCCTGTGAAGAGACGCTCGCCTCAAATCAATAGCTGGTCGGCATATGTCCGAGCCTACATCGAATCCTCCTAGAGTGCTCAAGTCCCAAGACCTGAGATAAATGGTCATGAGGGCTAGAGGTATCCAGAACCTCGCTCACAAGCACATCTAACTAATCCTATAATTATAAATTCAAATAAAATTTTATAAGAAATGCTATAATACTAATCATATATACTAATATATTTAATACTTACAAAAATCCTTTCGATCATGGCATTCATCGATCTGTCATTCTTGTCCGTATGGTTGGATCGAAAGATATCTCTATGGTTAGGCATCACTCCATCTCTCATCAGCTATAACAATGGATTAGTTTATCAGAAACATAAAAAAAATATCAATTTAATTTATCTAGTAAGATTTAAAATTCATTACCTCTCTATGCACATAACTGGCCATAGACTCACGATCGAGAGTGTGCGTATACTCCTGGACTGTCCGATTTTGATGGAAGATAGCTTAACAAGTATTCAAATAAATAATAAATATTTAAAAAATATTTAAATATAATTTTAAGCATATTAAAAAATTTAAAAATTAGTAATTTTACCTCAAACTCCTAGCTCCTTCAATGTGTAACCATCCTCTCCCACTGACTCGAAGGACAGTCTTGTATCCAAAAAACAAGCTTCTCTAGAGTATCTCATCGACGCTCGAGCCATTCTCTATGGAGCTTGATCTTGTAGCCCTGGTACAACTCTTCGATCTTCTTCAGTCGGGCATCTCGAGCCCTCTCGTGATCAAAAAAGTCATACCTTCTCTGCACAAAGTTATCAAAAGTCAGTTATAAAATTATTCTAATCAAACATAGTGTAAACATGTAAAATGCATAAATATAATTAAGATGCACTTATCCGTATCTCCTCCCACATTCGGTTCCTGACAGCGGCATCCATCAATCGCCAATCTTTGGGCTCTATGGAAATAATGTCTGACCACCTTACAAGCACTCCAAAAAAAGAATGCATCTCCTGCACGGTCTCCCCTACTGGCCTTTCTTTCGCATCATACTACACCATCACCTGATGCTGGCAGTTCCACACATGCGCCATACGTGTAGGACCGTGAAATATCCGACTGGATGATGCACCTACAATGAAAATACGTTATGCAAATATATAAGTATATAAATACTATATAAAAAATAAATAAATAATATAATAAAAATGTACACTCAGATGTCAGTGGAGTAGTATGTGTCGGAGATGTGGATGACGGTGGAGGTTCATATGCCGATGGAGTAGATGCCATCGGTGGAGTAGATGCCGGTGGTGGAGGTCCCTGAGCAACTAATGTAGAGGTGGATGGAGTATGTTGCGACTGCTCCTCAGATGTTGAACTCCGCATAATCCACCGAGGAGCAGAGATGAAAGCTAGATGGTGTTTCGATGCCATCGTGACCTATAATATTAATGAACATTAACCAATACAACATGTTAAACAATAATCAAAGATATGCCTAGGTACCATCCATATAATTACATATAAATATATGAATACCGAAGATTGTGTACACTAATCAATTGATGGGTCTATTACTATGCAATGCAATAAACAAAAGCAACAAGATGAGGGTTCTCTTAGCAGTTGGAGGTTCTCTTAGTAGCCGGCATGGCACAGCACGGCATGGCCTACTAGTACGGCACGGTCCATAAAGATGGTGGCACCTTAGGGCATAAAGTTAGAATCTTAGAGAGACAGCCAGCTTAGAAGCTGAGCTGGCTCTATGCCAAAGATAGCCGGCTCCGTGCATGAGACATCTAGCTCGGATCCTCCCCTAGCCTGTTTGATCTCGATCTGAGCCAACTCGACTACGTATCTGAGCCGGCTCGACTCTATGCCATCTCCTATTCTTGACTGTCTCCGCCCTCTCCTCATCTTTTTGATTGCCCATCTCCCACTCAATCTCCATCATCGATGAGGTCGGACCCCCTCCCTGATCCCTCTCTCACTCTCTCGATCTCCCTCTCTCGATCTCCCTCATCGATGATAGTGGCGAGGCCGAACCCCTCCCTCCCTCTCTCATTCTCTCGATCTCCCTCGTCGGCGAGGCTGGACCCCCTCCCTCCAGTGATGCCGATGAGGTTGGACCCCCTCTCTCCCTCTCTCTCTCTCGATCTCCCTCGCCAGCGATGATGGCGAGGCCAAACCCCTCCCTCCCTCTCTCTCTCTTCCTTTCTTAGTTTTGGATCTTGAAATTGGATCCAGATACTCAGGATCCATTAAGATCTGGGTCCGGTACTTTAAGTACAGACCCTTGAGTATTCAAGTTTGGATCTAATACCAGTAATAAAAATCAGATCTAGATGTGAATATCCATATTCCGACCCAAACCCAACCCATTGATAGGTCTAGTCTAGTGATTAATAAATAATACTTTGAAATAAAAATAAAAATTATACCTACGGCTATAGAGAGGGGGTCGCATTGAAAGCTCCAAGAATCACTGATAATGGCGCTAGAGGAAGACGATGGTGCTAGAGATAACCTAAGAAATAAGAGCAAGATAATAAGATAGAGAGAGAAGAGAGAGAAAGAGGAAAGAGAGAGAGAGAGAGAGGGGAGAGAGAGGAGAGGGGGGTCGGAGGGATGCCGTGATGGGGAGGTCAGGGGAGGGGGAGGGCAGGGGGTGGATGGCGGCGGTCACGGATGGGAAGGGCAAGGGGCGACGGTCGAGGAGGGCGGACGGTGGGGGATGGGAGAGGGCAGGGACGACGGTCGGGCGGGTAGGAGGTGGGCAGCCAAGGATGGGAGGGCAAGGGGTGGCTGCAGTCAGGATGGAAAGGGCAGCATGGGGTGGGACGAGCGGGGGTGGGCGAAGACCATCGGGGAGGGGCCGACGTGGGAGTAGGGGATGAGCGGGAGGGTGGTGGCATGGCACGGGCGGGGGGCAATGACTATCGGGAATGGAGAGGTGAAGGGGGAGGAAGGGGGGCACCAAGAGGCAGGACCAATCGAGAGGGAAGAAGGGGGGGCACCGATTAGGGGGGAAGGATTTGGATGGAGTCTCATCGATGATGGAGAGAAGGGGAGAGAGAGAGAAAGAGAGCGCACACAGAAGGAAAGAAAATTTTGAAAATTTTTAACCTAACCTATAGTAGTGATTTTCGAACCGCTACCATAGATCTATGATAGCGGTTACTGAAAACTACTGCAATAGATCTACGACAGTGATTTTCTAACCGCTGTCATAGATCTATAGCAGCCATTTTCAATAACCGCTGTCGTAGGTTGAAAATAATTATTTTCATATTTTTTTAAAATATTATATAATTTTAAAATTTAATGCTCATCTTCACCATTCATTATCTAAATAATTATCATTAGAGTGTCATCATAAAAGATCACCTCGATCCGATGGCCCTAGCTTCATCGATCAAAAAAATTTGATTTCAATGATCATGAACGATGATGCGATGATTTGATAGATGCAGACCTCCGATCGGTCCAAAAATCTATAACAATGATCTCGGTAATATTTGTAGCATACTATTTATTAGTGCAGAATTTGATTGACGTCGGATCGAGCTAGAGGAAAGGAGGATAAGGCCGCCGTCGGTGACCTACAAAATAAAGTTTCATCCGAAGTCGGTGGTGGTGGCTCTGACAGAACTCTTCAACGATCAAGTCAGCTCTTCTGGCCAATAGAAATGGAGTGCTCAGAAATAAATTTGGCAAAGTTTAGAGGAGGAGAGGAGAGCTTAGAGCTTAGAGTAAGCGTATCTGGAGGGTCCTTTTTTATAGGCGGAGCTTGATGGTGATAGCTGCAGCTACCTGATGGCGGGCTGCTCGAGGCTACGTGGGATTTGATGTAGAGAGGATAGTATCATCAGACTGATAGTGATAGCCATATCGTCCGATAGTGGTGGGCCGCTTGAGGTCTGGCGGAGTCTGTCACAGAGGGGGGCACCGCCTATAGCATTGTCAGTGGTAGACTGATGGTGATCGTTCATCCAGATTTAATAGTCATGGCTCTAAGAAAGCAGGCATTAATTGATGGACTTTGACATGCATCAATTCCAGAGAACTTTGGACTTCTGAAAGAGTTTGGCCGAAGAAAAAGCTTGGATAAAGTTTGGCTCCTATAAGAGTTTGGCCGAAGGGAAAGCTTGGAAGGAGTTCGGCTCCTGTAGGCGTCTGGATGGAAAAGCGCGGAGGAAGTTCGACTCTCATGGGCATTCGACTGAAGGAGTATGGTGGAAGTTCGGCTCTCATGGGAGTTTGACTGGAGCTCGACTGCTGAGGAGTTCGGCAGGCTAAAGAAGTTCGGCTAAGACCCGGCCATTAGGGAGTTCGGAAGGAGCTCGATCGCCGAGGAGTTCGGTAGAAGCTCAACCACTGAGGAGTTAGGCCAGCTGAAGGAGGTCAGCTAAGACTCATCCATTGAAGCTCTTCCATGGCTACCGATTGCATTAGGTTAAGCATCGAACTAGACTTCGATAAGAGTGGGGTTTATCCCCAATAGAAGTTCCCCCCACTTTCGAGTTCGAAACTCGAAGGAAGGGAATGTAGAAAAGGCGACTGCCAAAGTCCTCTTCTGGATTCTATGCCGATTCGAGTTGAAGGTCAAGAGAGATCTCATCTCTAACCGAGGTTGACACGGTCGCTCAGGAGAGATCTTATCTCTAGCCGAGGTTGTCATGGTCGCTCAAGAGAGATCTTATCTCTAGCCGAGGTTGTATCGATCACTCGAAAAAGATCTTATCTCTGATCGAGGTTGTCTCAAGCACTCGAAAGAGATCTTATCTCTGACCGAGATTGTCTCGATCACTCGAAAGAGATCTTATCTCTAGCCGAGGTTGTCTTGGGCACTCGAAAGAGATCTTATCTCTAGCCGAGGTTGTCATGGTCACTCAGAAGAGATCTTATCTCTGACCGAGGTTGATGTGGTCGCTCGGAGAGATCTTATCTCTAGCAAGGTTGTCTCGGTGGCTCAGGAGAGATCCTTATCTCTAGCCAAGAATTGACAATGGGCATGTCCGAAAGAGATCTTATCTCTAGCCGAGATTGACCAACGGTCGCTCGGAAGAGATTCTTATCTGCTGGTCAAGGTTGGCGTAGACTTTGAGGTCAAATCTTCACTTTGCTCATATTAGGATACGTTCTCCTCCTTGTTTCCTAACGGACTGTGGGGCTGCATATAGGGGTACGTTGCCCAGGCCTCTTCCTCCATCCCGTTCTAGAAATGAAATGAGCCCTTCGACTTTTGCTAGCTGTTAGTGACAAGGTGCTTCTTCTGTTCCTGAACGGACCTGTGGGGGGG